>VOMN01026774.1:0-29423 GCA_014899125.1 Orchestia grillus
CTACCCCTATTGCCTATGGCCTATCCTATGCCCCCTGAGGGGAGAAACGGTCATAAGGAATTTCAACCTTTTTCCGAATAAAAATTAATTTTCCTTGTTTTAGTTCGTCTTGAACGGTGTGTATTAATTTAGTTTTAAATAATTACTTTTAAAACCTTAAGGAATTTCTATTTTTTCAATTGTAGCTTCATTATACTCTATAACTATGCTTCTAGTTAGCTTATTCATATCCATTTCGTTCGCAGCATAATATCTAGATAAATATTGACTGTGCGTGGGTTGCTGACATTTTTTACATGCCCTACAAAGCTGCAGCACACGTTTCCTTTTAAGGATTCGAGTGCTCCTTTTGGCCTTGAAACACCTAGCGTATTATTTAAGATGTTGCAGAACGCCAGTCGAGGCAGCAATAAATAATTGCTTCTTTTGTGTTGGAAAAAGGATGGCGTTCAGCAGATTGGTTTCATTATTATTCAAAACGAATTGTTTTTCGTACATTCTTTGCTTAAGCTCGAATACACGTAAAATGAATTTATTTTACAGTGCGAAGGCCACGTATTTATGTAACGTACATAAAAATTTATGTAGGTTGAGCTTGGTATATAATCGCCTCTTCACACTTCACAAGGGCAACTAAATTTCACATTAAGCGCGCCATTGAAGACGTCCTTCTAATAACCTGTGCTAGCAACTGTCGCTGACGGATCATTTCTGTATTTGAATGCTAAAGCAGCGCCGGTTCCTTTGTACTAATACTGTGAATATTTACTGATTTTAAAGATCCCAATACAGGATACACAGCCATGCACAGCCTCACATAGCATTTAAAATAACTTATTTTTAGATTTATAATCTAAGTTTGTTTCTTCATTCATAATCTGTTTCGCAACACGAGTGCCACAAAATCGTTCTGCTGCGCTTGTTCCGGTGAGATTGATCATTCATATTTTTCAATTCAATCAACATTGAGGAAATCGATTTTGCGCTATCAACAAAGAGGATGGCTACCTCTTGTTAGGTCTGTGCAGGAATTGGCCAAATAGGGAGCCCTGTGACTGGAAGGACGTTTCTTATTTGTGTAATAGAGGCCTGGCCGCTGCCTAGCTCTCAACTGGCTAATTAGCCGCCTCTGGCCACCTCAGAACTCCACCAACGCTAATGATTTCTGTGAGGCCGTTGGAGAAAGCCAACTCATAGGACATAGAGGTCGGGATAACTCTAAGTTACAACTGCCACTATTGTTTTAACGTATTTTATTTTTCTGTTTTAAAAAACTACTAAATACGGTGGAGGATGCTTTTAAAATTCCGTAAAATGTTGCAAGGCAACTCAACCGGGCATCGTGCCAGTTGTTCACGAATGAATAGAATGATTTCATTCTGATTTACTTTGGACGGTTCACTCATTTATGTTGTGAAATCTGCAAGGTGTTTCATAATTCTTTGAACAAAATTGGACGTAATGTTCGTTTTGCTGAAATATGCACATTTTACTCTGTAGGTATGCTCGGGAATGCTTAGTTGAAAAATTACGGGGACTTGACAGTTGGGTGCGTAAGTAGGAAAGTAATAAATCAAAATTAGGAGAATTTTATTATTCTGAACGATAAATGCGGAGTATTAAAGTATATTAGGACTTTACAGTAAGTGTTCGAAATTCCGCCCGTCTGCTGTGATGCATGCGTGGAAGCGCCTGCGCAATGATTGCTAAACCTGTGCGGAGACACCAGAAATTTCAGTAATCCTTGCAGAGGCGTCAATGATTCTGCTGATGAGACCTTGTTCGGACGTATCTGGTGTTTTTTACATTAAACTCTTCAGGTGTCCCCAAAAGTATAAATCGAGGGGGTGTTGTGTCAGGAGACCTTGGTGGCAAGGAGATGGGTTTGCCATGACCAATCCAGCGGTTTGGATACCGATCATCCAAGTACTGCCTAACAACACTTGAGAAGTGCACCGGTGCACCACCATGTTGGAACATCTTATAGCAACTCTGGAAATACCTCATTAAGAAACGTCCAGTTGTTGTGTCTACCGCTGATATGATAGTTGTCAATATTAGATTTCATGTTTTAGTAATTTTTTAACGAATCATTTTCGAGCATGCCTCGATAGAATAAAATAAAATGTACTTATTTCACCCGAAACAAACCTTATGTCGAAGTTTGTTCAAAAAAGTTTGAAGAACCCTGTATAGTGCTGGTTTAGTCACTCTTCGAAGCGCTATTTTCCTCAGGGTTTTCCTTAATATTGGTATTTGAAAATTTAAAGTCCACTCGAAATTTTGCGGTGCATGCGTTTCAAGATGTTACCATTTTCAGACATCATGCAGTTTAATTTCTGCACACATTCGTAATTCATGGTATGGAAAAATGGCGCTTGGTTTTATCACTCTGAAATCGCCTACTTAGCGTTCGTGAGGGAAATTGTAAATAAATTTTTGTTGTAGAACTGAAAATCTCGTTTACTCATAAGTGCGCTAAGTATGGCCCACTGAACTACAACAAATCCTGAAGTGGGTCGCGAATCTATGCGACTGCGAATTCCTGACTGCAGAACTTCGTTACACGTTTGGTGAGCAATGCTTCCCTAATTGTGTTCAGTGAACAGTTTGTGCTTAGTGAATTGTTAATGTAACATTAGAACTGGCAAAGCTGAGTAATATCAAAATGAGACACTTTTGATAATTTACTTTTTGAAATTACTGGCAATTTAGGTTTTCGAAATAATTCTGTCATTCATAATTCTCAGGTGTAAGAGTACGTTATTTGAAGAAGTACAAAGTAAATTGATGAATTAATTTGACTGGTCGTGAACTATTTTTTTTTTAAATCGTCACATTGTCAGCTTTGGGATGAACTGTACTTTTATGGAGGAGCTACGCTACAAGCCTAAATTGAAAACTGTGAACTTTTCATGAACGTTTTGCTGAAAAATTGTCAAGTTCATCCTACCGTGTTGTCATGTATCATCGTCACTGAATGTAACTGTGAGCATTTTTTCAAGTTGGTGCGTAGGTAGCACACTTTTGGTGCAAGGTAATACGTTAGCAAAATGCATTGACATGCTGCGCAGACCTGTTAAATTAGCGCTTGGTCAGTGGCTGCGAGGTGACCTTGGTTCCGAGGCCCTGGAAGGGTTGGCACTGCAGGCGTGTGGGAGGTGGTCACATTTCTACGTACTGCACAACGCTGTCGTTCGCACTGATTTTTTATCGCTAGTAACTCTGTAAATTTATATATTAGTAAGCGTCTTGAACACCGTACTATTTTCTAGAATTGCATCAATAAGTGTTAATTTATTCTTTTCTAACTAGTCAGTATGAAATCTGAAAATTATCTTCATTCTTTGGTATACCTGCGATGAAAGTGGCGTACGAGAATGACGAAACAAAACGGAAACTTTAATGATAGTATATAATGGATCTATTCTTTTGAAGAAAACGTTGCAATTAAAGGCTTAATGATATATATGGATTTATGTATCATTCATAAAGCTACATCAGGAGGAGTATTCTAATGATAGCTGTCCTGCTCAGTCGGCCACAGAGTAGTAGCCCTCACAGTATTTACGTACTCACAACTGCAAAAATCGTCGCAGAACTTAATGTTGATATTAGTTGTTTGACCTTCAATTCATTTGATACGAGAGTAGCCTCCGTAATGAGCTTATAGCTTGTATGTTTTTGTTTCCTTTGTTCATATTCTTTTTACTTCTCCATTTCTCTCTTCGTGAAATTCGCGATTTTTGTTTTGTACTGGCGTGATATTCTACCAACATTTGAACCGCTGTAGCACCTCTTCCTTATTGTTAACCGAGTGATACTGTAATGTCTTAAATGACCGAAAGCATGGGTTGAACTGTAAATATTTAACTATGTCGAGTGGATTTTTTTAGGATAGGCCTGTTAGCCTAAAAGAAGGGGTCTTTGCTCTGTCGTAACATCGACGTTGTTATGAGATAAAAGTGCAGGGACAGAGTTGTAACAGTGTTAACTTCCCACTTAATTTCAATTACAGCCAGAATGGATGTCGAATAGACTGTTGAATCTGATCCTCACATTTCAGTAAAAGGCTCGTCGAAGAGGTGAATTTGCCATTTAGAGTATAACAGTTCCTTGTTTCTGATAAGACGATATTCGCTGTCTCATAGTCTGACCTTTTAGGGACTTGCGCGCTCTTATCTTCAGACCTATATTCGTAGACTCCCTACGGTCGTAACCAGATACTTCCTTTATCACTTGTTTTTTATCTCTTTTAAAGTTAGCTCAGTCAATGGAATGCGTGTGCGGTTGTAAGGGTAAGTTTTATAAACTGAATTTTGCATAAATTTAGAGTTATTTCTGACAGTAGCCGCTTTTATCGTTAGTGGAAAAATTAAATGGGCATTCTTTGTCGTTCTAAATATGGCACTAAATTGTAAAAAAGGAAGAGATGTATTGTTATAACCTTAATAATAAAGTTTATTGACAATTATTGGAAATTCACGTATGATGTAGGAATAGGACACGGATAATAAATTCTATGGTTGTCTTTCCCAACGTATTGTAATTTTCTAGCGTGTCATTTAATACGGTGGCATGCTAACTTGACTCGTGTAAGTTTTGATGAACCATCGTTGCTCTAAATCAATAAGCGCCATTATCAAATCGAAATGCACCAATTGGGCGTTTCGTATGTTAAGAGCTTGAATAACGCACAGCTCGAACATACTCGGTGTTGGTGATGTGAGCTTAAATTGTGATGGTGAGCGCTTGCACCTCGGCAACAATGGGCTGTCAGTAATGCCACACTTAACATTTACGCATTTTGTTGTCCTTGAAACTCATACCAGCGTCAATCTTTCGGAAACTCCCGCACTCGATATCGTGCACAGATTTCAAGTGTCGAGGCAGTGTTGCATTGTTGCCCTGAGATTGATAGGTTTTACTAGTGGATTATGTTGAAAGACATTTGGGAACGTGTATAACTTCAAATATTTCGTTTAAAATGTTTGAACTCATCATTTTGAGTGGAATATTTACTCATTGTGAAGTCGATTTTGATGGGGATTAAAACTTCCCGAATTTTCTCTCTTGATAGTTCATACATCTGATCATTCAGTTCATGAATTTTTAGTAATCTTTTCAATTTCTAGTACTTACGATAACTTGGGAGTAAATACTTTTTTATAATTCCCATTCGATTTGATCATTTAAGTCTGAATTGTGAAAGGCCATGAAATTGAACCCTTTGTCATTTTATATTAATTAAAGATCAATTGTTTTGTCTTTAGTAGTTTTACTATTGATAAAAATCTATCTTATCACTCTCGCGTCAGATCTGATTGGGCTAGGCTTATAACGTGTTAGTTCAATGTAAATTTTAGACTGCGGCTTGGAAATCGATACCTTATAAGCTTCTGTTCTTCCATCGCACTTCTTAAATGGCTTCAGGGATTTTAATTGAGTCTTTCGCTGAAAAAATATTCTTTTAATATCTGTGAGTAAACTAATATTGATGTTGAGCATAGTTCATTACGCTTCTCAACTAACGATACGGATCTATATCAATGGAAGAGCTGAAGGAAGTCTATGCTTTGGAATGTTCTTGAGCGTTTCAGAGCTCGCACACAGTAGATAAAAGTCGCTACCTTCACCTGCAATGACAGCGGCCATTTCCTGCCTTTGATTCTTCCTCCTCCTGCTGCTTCTCGACACTCGGCAGACCATGGGGATATTTTGATGCGAACATTCTATATGTGTGCAATTTCTGTAGGAAAAGTGATATGTTGTTTCATTTTTTTTATCATACAAGAAATGTTGGAGATTGCTAGTTTCATTGACGGGACTTTCTATAATTATGGATTTATGGTTGTTGTAGGAATGAATAAAAGATTTTCTCTACTCACTTGCAGTTTTTGTGCAAATAGTGTATGTTTCCTTCAATAGTCATACATATTTGAATGAAAGTACTTGTAGCAATACGTAAGCATGATTGCCTCACTATAGCTCGTGTGAAATTACCTTATTAATATTTAATTTTAGTACGACAAAATATTAGGTAAGCTTCATTCAAAGCCATCCTCGTATCATGCGAACTCGAAGATATGACAAAGTAATTTGTTGATGGAATCCTCCGCGTTAGACTGTGGTGCGAGTCACGCGAGTTACGTTCGCGAACTGGACCTGATTACGAAAAGTTTCACAGCTTCGTTTATCATGACGCGAGCGTACGGCCGCACCCAGTGGCCCTGCTACTCAGGCACGATGGCGAGCATGCGGCGCACGCGAGGGTGCGGCTCCTCGTACGTCACGATGTTGGTGTCGCTCTTCCTCGTATGATTCTCCTCCCCCTGTGCTTTGACTTGATTCGTGCCGTCCTGTTAAGCATTATTTTTTTTTATATGTTTACAACCTGTGCGTGCGCGGTTTCAGTGTATTTTGTTGTCATGGCTACACGTGCTCAAACATGCTTCATCTTCGTTCTCCTGTTTTAATAGTCGGTTGTCGAAATACTATGCATTTACAGCAGAATGAATATAACTCCTTTGGTATCACATTTCAGAAAAATTCATCCCTTTGCAACTGTGAGTGAGTAACAAATAAACATAGTCATGCAGTTGTGCTGGCTGGGGACCTGTAAAGTCATCTCGATGGTTGTGGGCGTTTTCTTTTGGGGTTGCACCAATCAATCGCCTACCTCTTGGCCCTTTCAGACGCAAAATTTAAGTAAAAAAGATATTTAGACAAAAATATTTTTAATCATTCATGGTAATATGTAAACTATATGAAAACACTCGGTGAAGAACAGAAACTATGTACATTATCTTAAATTGTAGTTGTGTAAATAAGAGCGCTACTCGATTATTTTAATAGGTATAGTACTGTTTAATGCACAAAATTTAGGAGGATCCATTCTAGATACTTGAACTACCACTGGAAATAAAAGTTAACACTTTTGCTTAAATTTTACAAAAAGTAAACTTCAACATTTCTTATCCTCCACTGGCTTGCTGATATGAAAAATTGTCACTACTTCAGAGGAAGCTGTTATTGCTACTGACGACAATGATGTAGTTACTGCTAGTTCTTGCCACCCAATATTTACAAATTAATATTTAGCTTTAAATATGGCTAGTTCAAAAATTTGCCTTCTGTGCTGCCGTATCATAAATTTTTCATCAGGTCTTTTTCTGTGAAACCACTTCATAAACATGACACTCTTTGTGGTACAAAATACGTGGCACTTAGCTTAAAAAGGGTTGATAGTGTGATTCATACTGTGAATGAAACTGGTTTCATACTGGCTATGAATGAAATGTGATTCATACTGGCTATGGTCTAGGTGGTACAAATAAGTTATATTTGAGAGTTGTAAAACCATGGCAATTTCAATGAACATCCCTAACTTTTCAAAATTGAATGCACAATGCGAGATTCTTCATAAAGGACGCCTTCATTATAGCATTCATGTTATTTTCTGGCTCTTTTTATCACCTTTGATGTATTAGTCAGTTTTTCTGTTCATTTTTCGTGGCTCCTGTGAATGTACTCATCTTCATCTAGTGACGCTGTAAGTTAAAATAATTCTATATTATGCTTTTAAATAATCTATTTATTTCTTCACCAGGCTCCCCTCGCTTCAAGCGCAGGGTGGAGAGTCAGTGGTCGTCTCTGGTCTCGAGGTGCCGCAGTCTGGGCGCCGGCAACCGGCACACTGTGACCCCTGCGAGCCAGCAGCTTGTGACGCGCCGACGCGCTGAAGTTGGGGCTCCGTCCCCAGGCAGCAGAGGACTTCACGAATCCACCGCAGGGAGCAGCACCAACAGTAGCAGCGAAGGCAGCAGTTCAGGTGGCCCCCTACAAAATTTCCGAAGAAGATTTGGACGAAATAATGCAAGGAAACAGCGAGCTGTGTCTCTCTGTGAAGGCGAAGAAGAATGGGTCAGCCCACCCGAGTGGTCCGACTCTCGAGCTGTGCTGGAATGGGCTCGGCGTTGTAGTCGAGATGACGATTCTGGCGTTCCTGCCAGTGATACTGACGATGCTCACACACCCAGTGGTGGATCAACGTGTCATGATGAAGTTTTCAGTGAATCTTGTAATGAAGACAGAAAAGATGAGGGTAGATCACCTTACCCTTCCGATTCCTTGAGTCCTCTTTCATCCGTAAATCACAAAGCTCCGCGTATCGTTGCCGATCATGTGGTTACTATTAACACTGGAGCCGTGCTTGGCAGGAGACACCACAGGACTTCTTGTTCTGGTTCGGCGAGCCCAAATGACGTGAATATTAAGCCATCTACCACTGATGGAACAACGTCGAGGCAAACGCCGTCTGTAGTTATAACACATCCCAGTGACAGAAATTATGCAACTCTACATGCTAACTGCGGCCTCCCACCCTGTGCCCCCAAACCTACGCAGCCGCCAACACCTGTTAAATCACACCCGTATCCTAGTCATAATGTTTCTTCTCCGTCTCATTATTCTACCTATTCTAGTATATCAAAATATTCCCTCTCCCCTTCTAATCATAACGATGTTCCGGGTTCTTCTTACACCTCTTCGCATTATTATCAATCGTTATCTCCCTCTCGAAGTCATTACACCACGACCTCGGAGAGCCCTTCTGTGTATTACCCTCCGAATAGCAGTGGCTGTCCTTCACCGGCTGACGTGAGGCTGCAACCCCTGATGAACCACCCTTCTAATTCCGCAATTACGATGACATTAGGTCGGGTTCCACGCTCTGTGCGTTCGGACTGCCGCACGTGTCATAGCTCGTCACCGCCTCACAAACCTCCGCAGAGTCCGTCTAGAACCAGACGAGTCAGTGCCCACACTGTCTCTCCGTCTGGCAGAGTAACTTCACCCTCCCCACATCGAGTATCTCTCTACGGCTCTCCACCTCCGCCACCCAGTTCTTCTACTGCTGCTAATGCGACCAGATCTCCCAGCTCTGCGTCTAATAAGCCCGACTTGAACCGGTCCACTTCCACCAGTCACGAGGATCCAAATCAAGTGAGTTTAATAATAGCTTGAGTGATACGTGATTTATTCATCTGCTTCTTTGAAGGGAGATTTCCAGCTTTACAGTCCTTTTGCAAAGTAAAACTGTGCCTCGATCAGGTAGTTATGTTTGTGTTTGATTATTACAGTTATACTTGTACGTGGTTTAACTTCATATGGTGAAATAGGCAGGTACAAGTAGTATCAGTTTCGAAATATTTCTATTCCCCCTGAAGTAAGGTTTGCATTACTACATTTGTTTCGGAATGCTACGGAGTGAAAAAAAAACTCCAGAGCAAATTAATTTCCTGCTTTCTTCATTTTTGGTTAACTAAATTCTCTGACGACAAAACTAAAATTATATTTTTGAAATTATTAGTTAATGTAACTTAATTGTCTGAAGGCATGGGATAGGCAAAAGTGTAAGGTCACCTAAATTTGTCTATCGTACGCTATGGGGACAGGCGACCCCAAAGGGTATTGTTAGGTTACCTCAGCTATACAGGATAGGCCTCTGGGTCTTATCTTACGTGTCCATATTGCTTCTTCCAATTTGGTTGCGTTCTTCGCTATATCTTCCTAACCTCTTCTTTTTCTTTTTTCTTAACATCCTGTTTCTATACGCAGGGCAACCTGTGTGGGAACCCACCTAGTGTATAGATTCCCCGTTCCCTACAATCCATGCTAAATGGTCCCTGCTCTTTCAGTGCGAGATAGTTTGAGTCACTGAAGCGCTGCTTTCTATTCTACTATTGCTGCTGCTGCTACTAGCGTTACTTAAAATGTCATTAGTTCATTAGTTCAGTAGTGTAACTTTCATCGCTTGTGCAGCTCTGCGTTCATCTACGTGCAAGTCGCCTGTGGTATTTATTAACGATTGAAAATTATTGAAAGCATTCGTTAATCGTGTGGTGATCCTTGGTTAAAAATTTAGGATTTTATCGACGCTGCTCCATGCTACATATTTATGTTCAAATTTGCGATGCCGTAGAAGGTTTCTAACCTAATTGGTTGAGTGAAAAATTTTTTATTTTAAAAGTAGAGTTCTGCGTCTTGTACCATTTGACGTGTTGTAGATGGATAATTGCTCATTGTAATGAATCTCATCGTGTGTAATTTTATCTTTAGACCTGAAGTATTCAAGTTGAAGATTTCGTACGCTTCTTTTGAAGAAGTTCTGAACTTGTAAGGTAGCGAAAAATAAGTCATGAGATAATTTTATACTACGCAGCCTTCATTTTTGGGATTCAATTGCTCAATTCAAATATGTACCCACACGAGTCGCACGAGGAGAAAGAGCTACTCTAATCAATGCCTATCTCTATGAACAATTTTTATTTACAGATGTGAATTTTGCGGGATATTAGATTTCTTAGTTTAAGTTAAACTTGTTGTGTTTCATTGAGTGCATTTTTATAAAATTTACTTTCTTGTTCTTTTCAAAATGTGATGTAGGAATTTCGAGTTATATAAAACCAACGCTGCTGATGAGTAAACCATTATTTCACTGCTATCGTATGGGATCCGTTACATCCTTTTCTACCGTGTGCACGGCAGCCGCTCTGAAAATGAATGATTTCCTCTACGTAGCGACTTACATTGGCGATCGATATCGATTTGTTACTTTCAGCTCCTACAGAGCTTATGCTCTGCTATACATCTCACACACGTATGAATTAGGCAATAATATTATTCGATATGGTTCATGTAATAGTGAAACTTCAAAATTTTCGAGAAGGAAAGTGGATCAGAGTTGCTCGTGGTCTTTTACATTGTTAGTTTGAAGGATAGACGTTGACGCACTATCGCTGTGCTGCTTCCGGCGGTTAACCGACAAACCTGTGCAACTGACTGGGGTTATAAAGATACTGACGCCACCGGACGCGTCGCAGTGAGACTTGGAGAGTACTGTGTGTTGGGCACGCTTTTGGTGGAGTCGTGATACGATTTGTTTGTGACTGTAAGTTTGATGCACCGCAGAGCTTAGTGCAATGATCAAGTTCATAAGCCGTAGTCAGAAGAAAATTTCTGGCAAAGACGATGGCACAATATCAAATGATGGTCGTAAGTTCTCTAAGCGTTCAATTAAATTAAAAAAAGCCATCATCAGGACTCTTAGCAGCAAAGGCTCGGAAATGGTCGCCGATAGCAAAGATGACTCTAAAGCACATACGAATAATCAAGAAAATAGTCACTCTATTGATTTCATTCATTGTTCTTCTTCGGGAACCACCGCTTCAGTACGCAACGGCATGTACGAGTCTCACACGAGCAGTGACCGAGATGAAGAATCTTCAAAACAGGAAGCGAATAATTTCTCAAATTTACTGATGGTGGCACCTTCCAGCTTAAGTTCATCCTCTCTTCCCATTCAAAACTCATCTCGAAAGTCCTGCTCGTCTATGCATTCCACTCAGTCAGGGCTCTCAAGTCAGTCTTGTCGTAATTCTTATACTTCAATGACTTCACGAATGTACCACGATTCTTCTCGCAACTCCCTGTTTGCTTCAGGTCGTTCGGTAAATTCATTATCATCCAGCTCTTACCATAGTTTGGTTTCGACGCTTTCAGCAGCAGAGCTTCATCGTATGGATCCTCTTAAATACCACAATTCAACAGCTGAAGTCCAATATCGTGATTCCCATCTTTCATGTGACTTCGTACACGGTGCGCGAGCTAGTCGTCCGGTGTCTTGCGATCCTTGCGTAACTCTACCTCCGCCTGCGCCCAGAAAGTCCTCACGTGCAAAAGCTTGGCGCTCATCGGGTCATATTTCGAACAGCAAGTCTTCTGACTATCGAACTTTGAAACGGAGATCTTCATTTCATCATGGGTTATCGAGAAGAACACCTCTTGGATTGATAAAGGATGACGAAGTTTTGTCCTCTAATTGTATCTTAAGCAATGCGCCTCCACAAAATTCAGATATCAAGACTCCTTGTGTAGAGGTGCGCATACATGGAACAGACGGTCGACGTGTCAACACTCCGACAGAAAAATTCTATTCAAGTGGTGCGAAAATTTCTCGAGTGCCGTCTATTTCACGCCCGCGCAGTTCTTCGACGTGCAACGCTTGTGAGCACCACTACTCGAGCGAAGGCATATACGAACCATTGTGGTCTCAATCTTCGTCTGAGAGCTGTCCTTCGATGGTACGATGTATATTCTTTCAGTTTATCTTTCATATGTATGTTATTGAACTAAAGAATATTTTTTTCTTAACAGAACTCGCCGGCATTAATTAAACACCGTGGTTGATATTTGTGCACGAGTATTTGAGTATTTGTTACATTATAGCGGATGCGAACATCAGTTATGCTTGTATTCAACATATTTTGTATTTCATTTTTGTCTTGGGCATTCCTTACGTAGGTATGTGATTCCTCCCCTAGCGGGATACATTGAAGGCATTGAACTTCAACGCCTGACGTAGCTCAAGTCGAGCTATATTTAGAAATACTGAGCTTTCTCAAGTATTGGGGGTTACCCTTGTGAAAAATATTTCATCAATGCAGTCGATCGTGGCTTACCTGAGAGGTGTTTCTGGTCAGCAATGTTTTCTGCAGGAGGATGTTCCTTGGGTTACTCCGTCGATCTTTCGTTTGTCGCACTTTCTTTTTTTCTTCTTCTTTATTCCCCCAACGCTTCTTATCATTTACTGTCCCATCCAAAATTATAGAACAAATATTAAAATTATGAAATTTTAACATTCGACGCACCAAGCTTTTCAAAAATATTTTTGATTTTTGCTGGTAAAATGTTCTGGCAGTTTTTAACTTTCATTGACGAATATCCCTTGCAAATAACTTTCTAAAATACGCTCTTTCTGGTGTCTTTCTGTATGTTTTACCTGAAAGCACAAGTGATTTGATAGTACAGTGATCACAGCGTACCTTTTTGAATATTTCGAGTGTTGACATACCAATTCTAAACAATGGGCTAATTTTAGCACGATCATCTTCAGTAAGACCAGATTTCTTGCCTAATTTTAGTATTTATAATTTGGAGTATTTTCTACGTTAACTTAGGCCGGTTTATGCGAAAAAGTGGTTAGTTTTTTTCTCTCTTGTATCGCGATAGATGTGTTTAGTAAAAGTGCCATCACAATTTTCGTAAAATATTTTTTATCAATTATACTACTTATATCAGGGTGTCACTTTAAACAGCAACCGTTGATTCTGTCAGTATTCGGGTCGAGGGAACAACGAATTCTCATTTTCAAATTGTAAATCATTCTCAAGAAGGTTTTGATTGATTGATTCGTCCGATTATCCTCATCCTATCATTTTTTGGACTTGTAAATCAGTCTTTGAATGAATGCATTAATTTTGAGTTGGGCGTCTAAGGATTGTTGTTCTAGTTGTGTGCCTCTTGATTGGTGAAGCATAAAGCTTTCATTGTGGCTGCTGCTCTATCAGTTACGTCAGCTCTGGTACAATATCCGTCGACATTCCGTATTCAAGCTCCCTAGATTTTATAACTCGCACTCGCGTATGCCAGAACGTGTGTGTGGAGCTGAGCGGGTGATGAAACTCCCTGGAGTCCAGCACACGTGTAGGCAATCGTACGCTCGGGCGTGAGGCGTAAGAAAACCGCCGGGAGCATCCATTATTGTGGTACTAAAGCTTTATACACCATGTCTTTTATATGTTTAAGTTACTAAAACCGAGATCTTCAAGGTCGAGGAACAAATGACTGCATGTGTAAATATCTCCTTAAGTCGTGTATTATGCACCTTCTATTAAGTCGTCTCACCAAGCGTCGTGCTTTTATTGGAGGTTGTCGGTAAATTGGAGAGCCACAAATGAGCTGTTGTGCTCAAAGGTTTTCAAGTTTGTTCAGGTAACTTTTATGAAGTATAACTATACTAAAACATTAAAATGTGAGTAAGGCGAGATTAACTCTGTCATTTTTCTTCAACTAGCTGCTAAAGCAGGTGTGGGAACACATATATTCAATATAATTCGTGGATCTCTCGTACGTCATAATCATCTCTGGTACGAGTATAAGCTATCAAAAAAAGCGCAAGATCAAATGCCACCGTAGATGTTTGTTGCCGAATATTATTAGGGAGTTAGTTTTTGGAATAACGCCTGGTGTGTGAGACTGAAGGCAATATCTATGTATAATTGAAGACGAATAATTTCTACGTGTATATATTGAGCAAGAACAGAGGTCGATATAATACTTCGCCTCAGGATTTGTTTCTCCATCGCTTGATAATGAGGCAACGGCATACCTTCAGGAGGTGTGAAATTTTCCTTTCACATACACGGCTCACATGCTGTGCTGTAGACTGTGGCTTACGCCTCCTTAGGCTCGCATTCCTTGCGGTACAACTAAGGCCATCTGCTAATTGTGCGGACTTTTCAATTCAGATGAAGAACATACAATTTATCGTTAACAATTTTTGAACTTTGTTATTGGCAATAGAGCACAGCTCTGAGTAACACGACGCTTTTATTAATCACGATCAGCTCTGGTTTATTGCAGGATACTTTTAAAAACGATATATCTATCTATAGATATAGATATATCTATCTATATATCTATCTATATATATATATATACATATATATATCTATATATATATATCTATATCTATCTATATATATCTATATATCTATCTATATATATATAGCCCGAAACGTATGCAATGAAATAGGTTTATAATATCGTTGGTTCTTCTTTTCATACTGAGCGTGAAGTTTCACAGAAATCGATCTGTACGAACAATGTTTATTAAGCCTTTCCGTAAAGAAGTATATTATGAGAACATATTTCAAGTGAATTTGACTGATAGCATATGAGTTACAAGAATGCGAAATACTTGCTGATTTACTTTTATTTGTTCTGATTTTTATTCGTGTTCATTTTCAATTGTTAAATGAATAAGTAACGCTTCGTTTTTTGAGATTACGTCACCTTACCTTGTATTGGTTGCATCATACGTCTCGTCGTTCTTCCTTGTAGTAAACTCTACCGTATACTAAATTGTATAAGATTCTTCAGATGCATGAATTAGATTTACAGTAAAAACTTTTCATGGAAAACTTCGAACGATTTCGGACTTCCGGTGAAACTGTAAATATTCAGTGGGGAGGTGCTGCACTGGTCAAGGATGTTTCCGCCTCAGTCATGCGCGCTGCGACGCGAGTGCTCGCGGTGGTGTCGTGCTGATGTTGCCCTCACTGATGGCGTCTCGCTAAGTGAGTAGCCTCCTGGCTTTTTAGCAGCTAGGTTTTTTTTAATGAATATTGAATATTACTAGGAACATGAAAGAAAAGAAATTTCCAGTAAAATTTTTAACTTTGGTATTGGCTTTTTAGCATTCAAATTCCTAGTGACTTGATTATTTGATCACTGGGATGAAAATTTGTGTAAGAAATAACTAAGCTATGAAGTTTTCGAGGCGCATTTAATTTGCTTGAAAGATTTAGAGAACACAACTTTTTGAAACATACACCCTATTTCTAAAATATATTTTTTATTGTGAATGTAACATGAAGCCATTGTACGCTAATATGTGTAGTCTATGTATTTAAAATTTTCGAAATACTTTTGTGCACGTTTCACTCAGTGATATCAATCACATTAGAAAATACTATTTATGGGAATAATAAAATCTCAAGTCAGATTAAAATGCTAACTTGAGTGTTGATCTTTGAATCTTGGGGCCGTTGTGTACTCGTTAAGTGGTTGTTGCACCGGCGCAGTGGCGTTATAACTATCCTTTATTGCTGTTCTGGGAGTTGCTGAACTCGCTAGATGTTATCTCTCTGGCTCACATCCTGCCTCTGCCGCGGCCTATTCGTAGTAGGTTCAACTGCTGTGGTCTCTCTCCATTCAGCATCTTGGTATGATTTTATTGGATATTCTTCCTTCAATTTAATTCCCTAAAGCTCAGTCAACTATTCGCTTGAAATATCAAGACTTTTCTCCGAACCCTTAACCCTGGGATGAATTTAGCACTTGTATCGTTTGGTATCGAGCTTAATTCACTCTTGTTGGAGGTGTGAAGTGCTGTGTTATTATAACATTGAGTTGAATAGCTCCTCACCGCGTTCGACTGTTTTAATGGATTCTAATTTCTAACGTGCTTTGTAAAACGTTTAACTTGCGTATGCAAAATATTTTTAGAGATTATTATATATTACAATATTACACAGTGCACAAGTGGTGCGTTTGATATAAAATTTAAAATATCAATTGTAATTGGGTGTTACTTTTCTATTTGACCCGTAAATACTGGAAAATGAATGTTTTACTTCAAACTTTTACATATTTCAAAAATATGTTGAGTGCACTAGTGACAAAAGTTTTGTTTTACTATTTCAAGGGATTTCATAACTTTCTAATCGATGCAAGTTGCATTTTGTTGCGTTAAAATCTTTGTAATTAGTTGTAGTACTTTTTACTGCATAGCTGTTTCATGCAACAAGGACTGCAAGTTTAACTGTTAGTAGATAAAATTTCCGTGCGTAAAATAAATTTGTTTGGCCGGTGAATAGAAATTATTTAATGAAATTCAAATATTTTTAGGCGAAGCAATCGTTCATCCTAGTTTTTAAAAGCCCTTGGTCCTGGAATAGGCTTAAATAATTTCAGTCTATATTTTTTACTAAGAACTTATTTCATTTCAAGAGTGCATCCTTCTGCTGTAACCCTTAATTGGGAAGTTCGAGTGAGTGACGGGAAACACCGAATTAGGGCATACAAACGTCTGTCACAAGCTATGTGCTTTGTATTTCACTCAGCTGTGATGAAGAACAATTGTGTGATGTTGAACGTTTCGATACTTGTGCTAGACGACAGTGTTCCTTGTTTCTCAGGTCCCTTCTTTTCTCTTCCTTCTCGTGCCAACTCCTGATCGTACTCTGATTCGCATAAGAGAGTTAAAGGAACTAAGAACCAAGGGAAGCTCAGCGCTCAGTCGATGCCCCTTTATGTAAAGTGGATGAAGTACTTTGTCTAGTTTGTCTTCAAGAGGAGTTCCTTCGGTTGCTATGGGTTCATGCTTCGCTGGTCTACGAGTTGATCATAGAGCCTCAAAGCCTTGACGAGGCATGCATGGTCAAGGTGAAGTATATTCACCGACTGCTTACATCGAATGAAAATCTAACACTTCCTTGTGGTTTAAGCTTGACGTTTACCTGTAATTGAAACCTTTTGGCTAATGGCTGTTCTTGGGCGTTTTCTAAATAGTATCTACACTAAGCGAGGTTTCATGAGCGAAACTAGAAACAAAATAATTTCTCATTTGAATGGCCGCTAAATTGGAGTCGAATGTGAGTTCTCATTTATATAGCACTGAGTAGTTGAATAGTCAATATACTTCTGCAAACATGTACATTCGTTCATGCAATACTCATATTGAGTAAACTTCTATATTCTAGTTTGTTCTATGGGAAGCACGCTCTGTTTTATTGCCGCAGGTATTTTTACCAATAATTATAATTTTCTGTGATTGTTTAAAATAGACTACTTCGTGAATGCTGAGCGTTCATTGCCTTACTCCGTCTTCTCTTGATAGATATTCTTGCTGTCTACTATTCTAGCACATACTGCATGGTGGAAGGTTATTCAACCATCGCTATAAAGTTACCAGAAAAATGATGGCGGATGAAGTTTCACGACAAATTTTTTGTGGAAGTTGGAGTTTAACACACTGGACATCATTCCCACAGGACCTGAATCCAGACGACAAAGTTTCGAGGTGAACATTTCCATATTGAGTAACTTTGAGGAACTTTACTACAATTCAAGCAGTTTAGAAAACTTTAATACTTTAATTGGTGTTCATATTCGGTGAGGAGGTGTCGCAATTGCTTTCCCGCGTAAGCTAAAGCAGAACCCAAATTCTTCTACGGCATTTCTTTAATTGTTTAAGGTATCTGTAAAAAGTTAAAAATGTCAAATCTATGGGTCAAATTCCCCTCGTGGCATAAGACAGGCAATGGGGCTAGCTTAGTTTGGTTTGTCTATCGTGTGGGATGCGGACTGACGACCCCAGGAAGACACTGTTAGTTACCTCAGCTTGAGAAACGCTTTTTGGACTCCTATTTATCGTGCCCACTTTTTCAATTTTCACACCTTTGCTTTCTCTCTTCTTTGTTTTTCTTCCTCTTCGTACTAAACTTACAGTTTTTACAAGCAATGAATCGTGTGCATAGGGACGCACCTGTACATAAATTCCGCATTCATTAGTCAATTCAAAGTGGTCATTTCATTTCACTCTCTTGAGGGGGCATTTGATGTGGTTAGGAAAGCCATAACTACTAATGTCCATATGAAACGGTTTACGAAACTTAATCTTTGACTGTGCCTAGTTGAACTAAACTATGGCAATCCTACGTTGTTATCAGAAAATTTTGGAAAACCATTTGTCTGATAAAATTGCTCACTTCATGCAAATAAAGGGTCGATAAGGGAATTTTTATATTAGTGCGGAGAGGTCCATCATAATATTAAATATCGTACAACCGTTCTTGCAACCAGTTCCCGGCAGTGGCTCCTCACCTCATACCACGGCTGAAGTGAAGTCATTACATAAACGCTAAAATTTTCTTGTACAATGGGCTTGTAGATTGTCGTCATTGAGAAAATGCCATGCATCGACGTGGTTTGGCATTCCCAAGTCACGTGCTGCCGCTTGGGCGCTTGTATGAGGTCTGTCACCAAAGTATTGCAGCACGTCGTTCTCAACCGCATCACTTAATTCCCTGGGCCTACCGAAACCTCTCTTATTTGCGCTGAAGATTCCTTGTTCGCGCAGGCGACGATGTTTGTTTCTAAAAATTCGATGTCCGGGTAAATAGCGATTAGGAAAACTATCCGGATACAATCTAACAGCCCCTCTAGCATTGCCATTGGCCGCAATGAAAGCCGTATGTACATGCATGCCCACCATTTCTTCATTTGACAAACGGGCCATGGTGTCAACACTAAGTTACAGCGTGAACTGATTCGAAAACATTAAACAATTGAGTGTTATTAGATTTAGAGGTACCATTTAATTTGACATTTCCATTTTAGGAACACGAAAATATGACGAAGTGGGCATCTAGGTTAAATTTTAAACCTCAGGACCTTGAAAACGAATGAGTTGAAATATTTGTTAGTCGTGAAAACGTGTTCATTTTGTTTGTCCGTGCCTGCTGTCAAAGTTTGTATCTCTCGCTTTTTAACGCCCTGTATATTGTGCGTGTGTCAGTCATAGTTCGTGTGGAACTGAGTGAAAGAGACCCCAGAATGAATCCTGAGCCACATCGCCTGTGGCGCCTACCACAAGTCGAACCTTAGGGCATCCCCTGCAGCCTGTCACGGTCCTATTATTAATCTTCATTACCCGAGTTGCTACTGCTGCCGCGCCGCCGATCTGCGCGTAACCTTCGTAATATTCTCTAACGTCTTGTGTATCTACCCGAAAATGTCTATTACGATAAAATTTGAGTTCTTAAGGTTGTGACATTTTCCACGCTGTTTCATTGATAGCACTTTTGCCGTGAAGATTAATTAATATTTCCTCGCGTTATGTGCCTAAACCAACAGTGCTACGGCTGTCTCCCAATGCAAGTTCTTACTATGCACACAATAGTAGTATGCATGCCATTCATGAGAAAACGGGTTCGATTTCCGGACGGAGTGCTTGCCTTGGCAAATGAAGTTTCAGCAGATATTCCTGAAATGTTGCACTGTTGTTTGGGTCAAGTTTGAGTGGGCGAACTTTTACCAAGGAATCTAAGGATATGCATTTACACGTATATTTGATGCAATTAAACAAGTATTATTTCCTCAAAACAGTCATCGAATTACCCAGTTTGAATTTCTGGTTTGTAGTTAATTCCTTGCTTAAAAATTTGTAGTAACCATTCGTTCTCAGTGAACCACTTTTTTATTTCACGGATCCAATCAATCTGTCTTTTTCCATTTCAGTTAATGTGATTGTGGTTCATCCCGCAAATTAGCTCTGAATGCCGCCTGCGATTTTGGCAGGAATTACTTGCGGTCAGTTATAATTTTTTTGCATCACGTGAGCGTCAGACAGTGTCATGATGAACGAACACCTGCCGCCGACATGCCTCATGACCTCTGCTGCTGTCACGTACATCTGATGCTCACCTTTCGACCATGTGCGCTAAAGATTGCTATTTTCGCTTTGCATTTCGATGTGTGCGTTTTTTGTTGTCGCATTAAGTTAGTAGGCTAACTTTGATTGTAATACGCTGCTAGTGTGGTTTCTTGTTCTATTTATTCCTATTTGTTGCATTTCGTCTTTCTATTGATATAAATTCCAGTACGCTTTCGCAAAAATTTTATTTCAAGTTTATTTTTGAGAAATTATGTTGAAAATAATGTAAGTAATTTAAGCTGTCGACAGTTTCCCTTATTATTCGACCGTTCGATGACGAATCTGACTGATCGATTTGAAGTATCTGAAATTATTTCAGAATTTGAGATCGTGGTTTAGTTTGGAAATGTAACTTTCTCTTGCGCTTTTGGCGGCTTGTGAGGGCAAAGGTTCGGCTTTGTATTTGCGTCGTCTTCAAAGTTCGCGTGAAACGCTAATCAGCGTCATTGTTGCACGTTGGCGGCAGTAATTTTGTCTCATTGAGGCCAGTTGAGACTTTCTCTGATATAAAGTTTGAATATCTATTTCGTATATGTAGTAGGCTGCTCACAATGGCAAAAGAAAACCCGGTTCGTTGGCTGACGGGAAGTACGCGTTTTTAAGTTAGAATTACGTGCTCGCTTGTGGAATACCGTCTGAAAAAAATTGCACCTTTTCTACACATCTGATGTGAAGTAGCGTCTTGCAAGGTACCCTGTGATCAGTTTTAAACAACGTGCAGCATTTAAGAACAATTACCGGCTCAAGAAAGCTGGTTAGTGCTCATTTGAAGTGATGAGGGTGCGATTTAGGGTAGGACTGCGGAAGTGCGGTTGGCGTAGACGGAATGTCTTCTATTCCAAATGGTGCGTGACTCGGTATCGAACGGACTGTCTTGTGGGCAGGCGAAAGTTGCGCTCGCACTTGTTGATTTGATGTCGACAGTCCCTGAGTTAATGAGAACATGCGATACTGAGCGATTGAACGAAGGGCAATGTTATACTTCATGGATCCACCATGCTGGTCGCTTGCAGTCCGCCATTTGTTATACTTTGTTCTCCTTCTGAAGGGCTTGCTAGTTGATAATTTCCTATTATGCATTTACGATTGTATTTATGGCGTGTAGATAGATATCGAGTGGATGCGTACAATATTCCGATCTATTTGTTTTGGTACTTCAAAATACTCGCAATTTTTTACTCTTACGGTATTTTGTTCATTATATTTAAATTCAGATGTGTTCAACTTGAGCAATTAGCTCACGCTACGAAATAAAAGTAACTGTTTACATGTCAACGAACATTCTAGTTTGAGCAACAGTTTTAGATGCATGCGAGGTCTTGTTCTTAACAACGTGCCGTTAATTTCTGAAAAGACTAAGCTGCCTCTGATCACACGTGCCTTGTCCCGTGCCACGCTCGAGGTTCAGGGAGGCGCCCTGTTGCTCTCACGTCTCAGCTCGCGCGCCTTCATGCAAGTCACGCAAGCATGAGGTAGATTTTTACGAGTGTCACCGGGGAAAATGTTTCATAATTGTACCCTTGGATGACGTGCGCTCAGATAATGACGAAAAACTTGAGATCGACGTTTGCAAGCACTGAGGAAAGCATCGACGAAAATTTTGACTCCGCAGAAATAGTGTCTTGCGCAACTTTTTTAACTATTCAAGAAAGTCATGCCTTGTGTTCTTGAATAAAATTCTTATAAGAAAAACATTTGTTGATAGAAAAAGCGTAATACGCGCCCTAAATAAATTAATGTTTCGTTTCCGAAGTTAATGAATATCCATAGATTTTCGATGGTGAATGTGTAATTATCGATGGTGCGAACTTCGTTCGTCACTCAATGCCTCAAGCACCGAATTATCTCAAAACAATTCTAAAATGTTTTGAAATCAAATTGAGAGTATTAAAACTGAGTATTAAACGCGTTAAACAGGCTTGGAATGAACCTAGCAAATGTGACAATATTTGCTTTCCATTGTCGCATAAGAAAAGGAACTTTTGTACATCATGCTTGCTACGCTCACTGTGGTGAATAGGAACTATTAGTAATACACACACGACTCCCGAGTTGAAATCTGTTCAGAGTAACGGAAGGCGGTGTATGACTGAATGTAAATTAGCAATATAGTTGCATAGTTCCTGCTGATGCCATTTTAAATTTATGTTCCTAATGTAAGTCTTATTTTTCATTACTGTATTACAGTCCAGGACCAATTTAAGCTTTCAGGTATACCGAGACAGTTGACATTCAAACTCCTGTTTTAACGAATTGTAAAACATCCATCGTGTTTGTTTTTATGTTTGAATTTTGCTCGGAACACGTGTGATAACCATTTCTTTCCTTTACAGTCTTGTTCGAGCGACCAGTTGAGCTACTGCACTCTGCCGCGAGCGCATCGTGAAGTCACGTTCCAGATCCGCTCTGTATTTTTTGAAAAAGGCCCCGGCCACAAGTCCCTCGGCTTCAGCATCGTCGGAGGCAGAGACTCTCCAAAAGGTTCCATGGGCATCTTCATCAAGACTGTCTTCCCTCAAGGGCAGGCCGCTACCAAAATGTCGCTACAGGAAGGTGGGTTAAAGGCTTGACCGCTAGAGTGGTGTTGTATTTAGAGCTCTCCAGGCTCATCTGTGAAATATGCTTCTGAAGTTTCGACGCGGTTAGCGGCATGTACGAAAGTAGTTCTTGTCATTGTTAGTATTTTTTATTGTTTTTCGACAGAGAAATTTTTTTTTTAACTCTTGATAATGCTTTGTGATGTACGAGGTTTACAGTACGATATACGAACAGTGTTCAGCGTAAAGTAATATTTTTGGTTAGGCCACTAAATTACAGCAGTGATTTTACAAATTAAATCGAGTAACAGAAATTTCTGAGTAAGTTGAGGGGCCGAAATTTCAAAAGCTACTTAAAATATATCTATTTAGTTTAGTGCATTGACATTCAGCTATTACTGTATGTTATTTCTATTCTTCAGGGACAAATTTCGTTGCGAGAAAAAATTTCATGGTCAGTACAGCTGTTGTACACATGGGAAATTTTTTCTTTCTTGTTGAGTTTGCTTTTCCTTTTTAGCATCCTTTGTGTATATATCGTATCAATTCACGCCCCTAGCTGAGAAGGCACCTCTGACGCCTGTTTTCTCAGCTACGAGGCGTTTTAAGAAACTTTTTCGCTATGAAAAAACTCACTACGTTCTTATAAATTTACGTATCAATGCTCATTTATTTCCAGTAAACGCATATTCCAGCGTACTGAGCTTGCGTGATGTTATCACAATATCTAAATGTTAATTCTAGTGTATCTTGGATACCTTGGAGATGTTTGGGCCTTCACGCCCGGGCCACACTGAGGTGCCGCCGCGGAAGCAAGTGATTGTGTTGATTATAATCAATAAATACCCACAGTTAAAAAGTTTTATTTCTATGTTTTGTATAATTTCATTATATAGTATATCAGAGTATTCCTCTTTTTTTGCAGAGTTTATTTTAATTTACTTACTATTTCAGAATTACTATTTACCTAGGAATAAGACAGCAAAGAGAAATCGTAAAAACATTTAGTTCGGACGTTTCGAGCATGTGCTCATTTTCAGCGAAATCTGCGATGAATTTTTTTTATTTTACAACCCTATATCAGTAGACATATTGATTGAATACAATATTTCCCATTGCGGAATTCGTTGAAAATGAGCGCATGCTCGAAACGTTCGAACTAAATGTTTTTACGATTTATCTTTGCTATTTCACTCCTTGTGAGCCTGTTACGCAAAAATGAGTTACCTAGTACTATTTACTATCCTTACTCTTTATTCAAATTATGGAGCCATTGAATGACATAAATTCCACGGAAGCTGAATTAGGTTTTCTCATCGATATTTTTTAAACTACTTAGCATATTATTTGATACATCAAAAGCTTCTCAAATATTCTTGCTTGTGTGGCTATTCGAAAGTAGGGTAGCCCCATAAACATTTTCGTTTAACTTGCAATAAACATTTGATATTTGTTCACAGGCGACGAGGTGCTGACGGTGAACGGTCGATCCTTGGCGGGAGCGTCTCACGCAGAAGCGATCGCAGCTTTCAAGAGCATAAAACAAGGAGAGGTGCATGTCACCATTGGGCGTCGTATGAAGAGGAAGACTGCCTCGGCCAAGGCGTCTGGTGAATGGTCTCTACCTCCTACTTCATCTCCACAGACTAACGTTAGCGCATCTACTCCTGCTGCAGCACCTGCTCCTGTCACTACGACCAAAACACCTCCGCTTCAAACTGACGAGGGAAAAACCGAGTCCAGAAGCCAGAAGACCCCAGACTCAAACGGTGCTGCGAAAAAGGACTGCGCCGATATTGTCTCTTCGCTACGAGCCGCTTCTCTTGAAGGCGTGCACGGTTTTGACACGAAAGGCACTCATAAAAATCTCCTCGTTAAAGTTTAATGTCGTCTACTTTTAATTAATGTTCCAAATTCTCCGTATTTAACGACCACGTCTATTTTTGCCTCTCGTTGTGTATCATACATGGCTGCCATGAATTTGGAATATTTAGTAATAAAATTATCTCATCCGATAGTTATGCAGAATTACCTTTTAATAAGAAGCTGCGATCGCTCCGTATGTCATCAACATGTTTTTGAGGCTACGGGGAATGCTGTTGTATTCTTGTTGAATTTTGTGGATGTCGAATATTGAATGACACTTTCTGTCCACCATAATAGTTATATTTGAACCAAATTCCTAGGTGGTGAGGCATTGCTAAGTCGCTCAAACCAAAGCTACATTACGTTTTAAGAATTTAGTGTCAAATGGGCTCATTTTATATACCAATACCTGTATGTACTATTGTATCCTAGGTATTTCAGTTAAATTAAATGCAGAATGCATTTACAAATTATTTTTTGTACTTTTTCATGTTCATATACGAATAACTATTAAGTATGCATGTACTTGTATTGAGAGTACAAAATTCTCTTCCAATTTGTGGTACTACTTATGTTAGCAATGAGAGCTTCAGCTCAGCTTCAAGTTTTCTCTTAATTTTCATATTCATTCGTGCATCTTTTGAAAATATTTTGTACGGGATACTACTCTTAGATGCAGGACATATTGCAAGTTTGCTCTCATTGCGGAGAGTAGCAACTGGATTGATGCATTTTCAGGTGGTGCGTTGAAGATAAATGTCCTTCAACATATTTTAAGAAGCTAGAGGTTCTCGAGGACGTATGGAATAAATACGTGTGCTATATCTATATATATATGGGCATGTAGACTGCACCTGTCCTCTTCAATATCGCTAGGAAGGAACATTCCTCAGGGGTCCTTTAGCTACGTACTGCAAAATTAACCATACTCTTTGCTTCAGGCTTTAGTGATTTTTTTTGTAAGTAGTTAGATCGTTTTCTATGTTTTTCTTGTAGTGCAAATTATCTTTCTGTGAAGCAGACCTATTTCACGATTCTCTTTGATACTGTACCTGTCTTCTCCTTTCTTTAATTTCTCGTCTCGTCGAGACGCTCCGTATCATTGTTGAAGTATTTCAAAGTAGATTCTGCGGCGAAACTACATTGAATATTAACAATGGTAGTGATAAACTTGCAAATTTATTCATACGGAGTCAGAAAGAGCTGTGTGTGATGTGCAAGGGGGCAAAGTTAAACTCATGGGAATTCGCGTTTGACTATGTGGCAGACGGTCGAGTCCACTGTGCGCATTTCTTAGAGGATTGACTGTGTAGGGAGGTTACGAGTGCCTGGTAGGATTTTCTCATGAATACTTCTCCTGGCATATGGTCCCAGCCAGACGTTTGGTCGAAGTCGAATTCCAAGTATAAGAATGTTAAAGAAATGAACTCTCTATCTGTAAGCTAAAATTTTAAAATGAACCTATGAACCTTAGACGCAATTTATAAGATCGAATTTACTGACTTGCAATTTTTTACACCTGCTTTCCACTCCGTCAATATTTTTTTCTCACAAAACGAATTCTAGAACGAGAACTGTTATTGCTATCAAATTTTTGATCGGAATAACATGGGTTGTTAGAGAGTAATTATGTGAATAAGCCTTTCGTCGAGCCAAACTGTTCAATGAAAGAATCGATTGGACTGGGTAACAAAGTTTTCAGTTTTGAAACTTTTGTGCTGAAAGATTTTATTAGACGAGTACGTTTGTTTATTCCTCCTCTTTCTCTTTTTATTTCTCTCTGGAAAGTAGAGGGCTAAGAGGGACGACCAACCTCCAATATTGTCCTTTATATTGCAAATAGATCTGTGTATTTCATCGCTCAAGTTTTGTTTGTGCAACACTGCCTTGTCTGAAGGGGGGGGGAGGGGCTATCAAGATAAAGCCCTTCTATTATGACACTTGAATTCATTTTAATATTGCTTGTTCTGTCCCTAGTCGGTTTCTTACGAGGTAGTAAAGAATCTTTTGTATGAGTGGAATTATTAATCTATGTAAAATGGCAGATGTGGCTGGAATTAGAGAATGCATGGTAATGCAACTCTTCGAAAGATGCTCCTTCTAATGTTGCGCGTTACGTCATAAAAACTGCTTATACCCATGTACGTAATCGTGATGTTTAACCTTTTTGTTTACCATAATTACTGAGGAACCTGGATGCGCTGGGTCGATAGTGGCATGTCACGGAACACGTTGGTGCGATACGACCCTACGGTGGATGGTGGATCATTCTACCCCTGGAAAAATGCCATCATCGCATGCAGTGTGCTGAGAAATTCTGAAAGAATTCGATTCAAATAGGCGATTGTATGTAACAAGAAAAAATGAGAGGCGAAATAAAACAGCCTTATTTTAAATTTTAATTCGCGACGAAAATTTACTACGAGAATACTGAATGTGTTGAGAGTAATTCAAGATGCTTCAAACACATTCCAAGTCTCTAATTTTTTTACGAACTATTTAGCCCTCACGTTTTGAAAAAACTTTGATCGTTTGTGTTAGAAGCGAATTTTTCGTGCATATTGCAATGGTGTTGGATTTCCAACTCTAAACAGATTGATGATGAACAGAATCTTCTGATATTATTCAAGAATAAATTTGATTCCGCCATACGGTTCAAATGGTTTACCAAAAGAAGCTGGATAACTTTCTACAATCTATCCCCGATAGGCCTCCNAACACTTTCAAGATATTCAAGATATTCGAGATACCCTTGGGTTCTAGACCATTATACAATCCCTTCATGTGTATTTTTACTGCGCACGCAATTCATACAGGTTTGGCTAAATAGACTTCATTATTAAAACTTCCATTCCGAGAAAGGTTTCCTGCAAGCAAGCAGAGCTTTCTTCAATCAGTTTAGCTTCATGAGACGTTCTATCTTAACCATTCAACTAGTCGCTCTTCGTGTTTAGTCGAGATCATAATTCTTACTTAGTGTAAGGGACTTACTGCATGAACCATCAATTAATTACTTATGAGCGACAATAATTAGGTCGCAAAACGTAGCCTACTTCATATATTTCTCTCGTGTCTATGATAATCATGTACTGTACAAAGATCACATAGTGGGACAGAAGTTTGCACTTTACTACTTTGTATTCTTATACGCTTTATAATAAAGCTGATCGCTCCTTACTTTTTTTTTCCCTTCTGTAAACTAGGTGATTATCATTTAATTTTTATTACATAAGTACTTAGTGAAAATTATCATGCCTAGAATGAAATCGTTGGTAGAAATTGGAAAAAATTATTTCTCACGTGAAAAAATAATTTTCACCGACACATTTAACAACGGAACGAAACTCGTTTCATCAGAGTCGACATGAAATAACGCTTTTTGAGACCTTTGCATACAGGCATTGGGCCTATGTTAGCAGGGCAGGTAGTAATGAAGAACTTAAATGACGAACGCCAGAACGTGAAGAACCAAGCAGCCGTAACCTTATACTTTCCTTGAATCATTGGAGATTATCATAATATTAAATTATTATTATTACAGGGAATTGGAAGTAGTTTTGCGAATAAAATCCACAATTAAATTTGAGAGGAGTACATGTAAAATGAGAATTAAATATGACGCTTTTGTATTATGAAAATTTGAACACATGAATAAACAAAAACTAAATTGCTGTGCATCTGACGTTCTGAAGTTTCACATTCACTTATTTTATAGATACATTTACCGTACTAATATCTACACAGCGTCACGATGACACCCTAAAAAATTGTCTTTTGAATATAAATCATTTTTTAATATTGAATACAATTTGTAATATACATAAAAGGAAATTTAGTAATTCATAGCCATAATAAAAGCATTATATCGTTTATGTACACAGGGTATTTCAGAACTCTTTCAACAAACGTTAACATGAAGTTCGTTTCGGTGAAATAAGCATATTCTATTTATATTTATACCTCAGTAAATATTTCGAAAATTTGTGATATATTTATGTATAAACATTTTGAAAATCTGTTTGTTTATATACATATATATAAACAGACTCAAAATATTTTCAGTATGAGACGCAGTATCGAAATAAGCTTCCATTCAAAGTATTATCCTACTAAGGGTAATATTCCTATGAATTTTCAGGACGATTGATGCAGTATATACAATGTCATACCAATTAGTGTGGTATGCTTCTTTTTTAAATGTGTCAAGTTTTCTCGTAAGTGCTGAGAATGTCATCTTTAAGCAGATAAAACATATTTTTTCAACTCGTAGTGTATTTGGGAAAACATCAAGGAAAACAATACAAGTAAAATACATGGTAGCAAAGTATACTGACGCAGCAATGACTGCATTATTCGTCAATTAATTTCCGCGTTTGGATAGTTGTTCTACGGGGGTAAGAGGACAAGTCATGAGATGTTCTCCTTTGATGGCCCAAGTATTCAGAAGCCCAGCACCTTCAAATATTGCAGCATTGGTCGCTCTAGGTTGGTCCTTTACCCGCCTACCTAATTTTCGCATGTCCCTCTGGGTCATGTTTCTTCACCTCCCTTTGTCTTTGCTATCCTTAGCGATGGGGTCCTTTACATAACACTTTAATGTTCTTGCGTCCCTTCCCATTTCTCTGGCTATACCCATGACAGGGAAACCATTTCTTGGCCCTGGACAATCTGCACCTGTTCAGTTTCCAAACGCCGTTTCCTTGGCATATTCTCACTCCTGCATTAAGGCGTGACACATTATCAAACGAAGCATTCCACATTAATCGCTATTCCTTTGTACATATAGCGAAGTGGGGTAAATATAGAAAAAAAATTGTGGGGTAAATTGGAGATGACCCACCCCCGCCCCCCCTATATTTTTTTTTCATTCTGGTGCTGCTGCTAGATAGAGTTCACTT
>VOMN01026782.1:0-17257 GCA_014899125.1 Orchestia grillus
GCCGTGGGGACGGTGCGGCAAGCTTCAGCGCTCCCAGGCCTCCCCTCGCGCGATTTAATTCAAGGAGCAAAACTCGCGCCGATTTCTTGAAGTGGAACCTCAGTGACGGTTCGGTTCCGATCAATGCTTTTTGGGATTACTCTATTCTCGTTTTTTTAAGAACTCGTGTTCACTTGCGACGTCGTTGGGAATAAGGGCTGGAGTAATTCGTCGATATGCGTAAGACTGAAGTGGAATTGAGGGAAGTGCTTGAGCATGGTGAAATAAACTAGTGAAAACATTATTATTATCAATGAATTCTCACGTGCACTTTCAGTGAGCACTAAAAAAGTATTAAGCAAGGTAGATGTATCAACAACAGTTGTATCAAGAATATTGTTGATGCATTATCAAATTATCAATGTACCGGCAGTAATTTCAACTTTAACATTCTTATTTTCGGGAAATATACCCGTAGGCCCATTTGAGAAATATTGAATGGTCTACTACACCTCCTTGTTAATTCCTTTGTTAATTCGGTATTTCAAGAATTATAAACGGACAACTGATGGTCAGTTTCATGGGTTCTTTCAGCACCACTAGTCTACCGTTTGCTGTTTTCGAGCCTTTTCATTTACTACGAGAATGTTAATTTACCGCTCTCTGTAGCGGTAACTCAAATGCTACAAACTATATATATTAAACCAAATGAATTCTACGAACTCTTCATACACCAAATCCCACCCAACGACTTGGGGCTCCGTACCAGCCTTGGCTAATGATCCATCTATCGCAGGCGAATTACAGCCACGAGAAACAAAGACGAAGAATTGGCAACCTTTGAAATAATTAATTTTATGCAAATTATTTTCCAATCAACGAGCAAGCGGTCAAACGTAAATGCAATTTCATGCGACCAATAACATGTGGAGATTTTTTTCCAACGTGAGACGATCGTTTTACGAGAGATTATATTATTTGCATACAAATGCAGTTTTATACGACGGACTCCAAAAATTAGCATTGGAGCTTACCTGAATAAATGACTCTTCAACCGGCAGTAGTCTAAACGTCCACCGATATTGAATCAATCGTAGCTTCGGTCACTGTCAATGCACTTGCACAGTTGAAACTTCACAGGCAAAACAACTTACCTTTCTGTGGTCAGGCCACGGTAGGTCGGCCGTAGCTGAGCTCTTCATTGATGCTCCGCGAGAGAAGGGAAGCGAGGTGTGACTTGAAGTTTTGTGATGGCGGCGGCTGCTTGTGATCTTAGACGCGTCCTAGCTGCTGTCCATAACTTGGACACGTCCTAGCTGCTCTCCATAACTTGGACACGTCCTAGCTGCTCTCCATAACTTGGACGCTTCCTAGCTGCTCTCCATAACTTGGACGCTTCCTAGCTGCTCTCCATAAGGTATAAACATACCGGCAGTATCAGTAACATGGTGAAGCACTTTCATTCTACTCAAAAGAAAAATTGAAAATGAATAATGAAACCAACTGTTGAATTAGATTTTTCCTTAAAAAATGTCCCACTATTTTTCAACGTGTTCCCTTTCGCTGCAATCGCAACTGGATTAATAGTAAAAACGTTCCATTCAATTCTGCAGTCTTTTGCATTCTGTGAGTCAACACAAGGATTACTTGAGAGCATCGAGAGAAGTTTTGCAGAAGGGCGGCCTTCAAATAAATGATAGACTTCATGCAGAAGTTCTTAGAAATTGAATTTGAACGTGAGCATGGCCAAATTATATTTTCCAGGGGGTAAAAAAGACATTCACACAGTCCGCGCGTCATATTTAAACATAAGGGAGATCATCTTTGAACATTGAGTCTACAAGTCTCCTAATGTACACCTGGTCGATTTCAAACCACTCTTGCATCAACTGGTCACGTTGTGCGGCCGCAATGCATGGATGAGCTTCTCGACATTCTAGGGGTTTTTCCATGAATTTTTCATCAGTTTCTTGTCTGGGGACTTAGCTGGCCAGCCTAAATGCCTGACCTATCCTGAATGACCGTCATGCCAGTCAGTGATACTTTAGGCTTGATGCACTCGGCAGCTTTCATATTCAAAAATAGGCAAAGCAGCATGCCTTTCTCCATTCAGATGTTGTGCAAACGGCAAAACTTGGTTACCTAGCATCTCAATGGAGTCATGTTGGTTCAGTTTGGCGGATGCCCTAACTAAAAGACCTCATTCTGCGTCGTTCAAATGTTGAAACATCCCCAGAATGTAACAGACCATCGAAATACAATTGGAGAAAAATATTTTCTCTCTTGAGCTTATTTCACTCGATTCTTTTTTAATTAACCTTTAATCCTCGTTAAGACAGCTTCAATTTCTTTGCTATTGGGTGAAGTCCTTGGACAAACGCTTTAAAAACGCTCCTCTGGGCGCCCTAAATCTTCATTCGAGCTTCCAAAACATCAAAATGAGAAAATGATCTCCTTCAGTACCTCAGCAATCTTGATTTTTGTCTCTCTCATGCGATTGTATCAGAGGTCGCAGAACGCTCATAGCGCAATATATTCACCAACCTTAAAAATCCCACTACTTAATAATGGCCCAGTGTTGCTTGGTTGGTCCGTCCGTCTCTCCAACACGCTCTAAGGATTTAGATAAGAGAAAATTCCCGGGTCCGTATTCCAAATCAGCGGGACTATCAGAGAAGGCAGTCCGTATCAGTGATACTGAAAATATTTTTTCATGTCGGATGTACCGTAAATAAGAGGGCATCTTGAGAAATTAACACTAACATTCCTGCTATTCTATTAGTATTAAAATATTAAGATACGTATACTGAAAAGATGACTGGATCAGTGTCTCTTCAACATGAAGTCATCCCTTATGTATATTTCCGGATCTCAAATAAAGAAAATACGAGATCAGATCGTGCATTTCATTGAAATTTAATCATCAATTCATTTTCTATGATCATCTATCACTTCTTTCCATCTCTTTGAAAGCCTTTTAATCCTGCTGCTAAACTTTGTCGGTATCCAAGAGAAGAGCTGACGTGTCATTCTGGCCCTCCTCATGGCCGGTGGGAGCCGATCCAGCCACATGGCTGTGTTAACTACTTCACAAAAAGTATGAATTCGAGCGTGATCGGGATAAAAAAATTCCCAGTAGAAATGCGTCATTCCTCGTTTTGTACGTGCAGCGGAAAATACTATTTAATAGTTAATTTGCAAAAATTCAGACCGTTGTTCTGATCAGTTGCTTTCTAGAATTTAATTGGACCCAATACTTTAATTTGAATCATGCTCATCTGAAAGTAAGCATCCAAAAACTCATTTCATTGAACTAACATGGGAATGGATATTCATCAGATAGTGCATGCATATATTTGCATTCATGCCTATGCATGGTAGCCTCAGGGCCCCAGCGCCGCGCCGGGGCCCTGAGGCTCAGGACGCCGTATCCCGCCTCGTGATGCAGTGTTATTGCCTCAGCATTTTAGTCTTTTATTGGCCGCGCGGGACAGCCGCCCCAGTTGCCTACTGCTAGACGTCCCTCTTTGTCACTTGAACGACCCGAAATACCACAGATTTCCAATTAAGGGTTTGGGATTATGAGAGCCTCTCACATGTCAACTCAACTGATGGTCCAAACCTTTGTGGGACGCGCTCCAAAATTTCACAGGGATCTCAAAACTCGACCAAAGAATTTTTGTACAATGCAGCGCTTCAGCTGAGCACAAACCTCTCAGGTAAATTTGAAATTTCTTAGAGCAGAATGTTCCCACGGTACTTTACTTAATTTTTATAAAAATAGACTCTTGCTTCTCATCGGGATGTTCATCAATAACATCCAATAAGAAAAAAGCTTCGTATAAACTTATCTCCAGTTAAGGTACAAGTAATTTAAGAGTATGGTCCAGCTGGCTATGCTGAGAAAATATGTATATGCTAAAGTTACTTCCATTCAATAGCATCCTTCTACGAAATACCTGTAGTCATCTAATCGAGTAAATGTCTTCACCTTTCCATAAGTTTGTGAACAACTCAAATGAACTTGGGACTGAAGGAAGTTTCCGTCAGGAGTGATGGCTTACAGTTAGGCTTATCTTGCACGGGGCGGAAAGGAAGGTCCAGCATGCCTGTTGTCTGGTCTCCATCACGCCTGTTGTCTGCTCTCCATCACGCCTGTTGTCTGGTCTCCATCATGCCTGTTGTCTGCTCTCCATCACGCCTGTTGTCTGCTCTCCATCACGCCTGTTGTCTGCTCTCCATCACGCCTGTTGTCTGGTCTCCATCATGCCTGTTGTCTGCTCTCCATCACGCCTGTTGTCTGGTCTCCATCATGCCTGTTGTCTGCTCTCCATCACGCCTGTTGTCTGGTCTCCATCACGCCTGTTGTCTGCTCTCCATCACGCCTGTTGTCTGGTCTCCATCATGCCTGTTGTCTGCTCTCCATCACGCCTGTTGTCTGCTCTCCATCACGCCTGTTGTCTGCTCTCCATCATGCCTGTTGTCTGGTCTCCATCATGCCCGTTGTCTGCTCTTGGAAACATTATGTATCGCATCCATAGGCCATTGAGTCATCCATTTACATACATTATGTATCACATCCATAGGGCATTGAGCCATCCATTTACATGCATTTCATCCTCTCAACCTTGAGACATTCCAGGGCTCATTCGCCTAATTCCTTAGCAGATATTATTTATTTTTACCAAGTTTAAAAGATCTGAAGGCAGCTCAAAGTTTAGGTGCTGTCATGCAAAACCTGAAGTATATTTATTGCTTTAGAATTTCTTCTTCGCTGACCGCAGCAATAAGCAAATTCTAGTTTTTTGTGTTCCGGTGCAGCGTCCTAGCGTAAAATTTTGTACAGCATTTCTTGAACTGAATTCCTTGGATTTCAGTACAACTTTTTTTCAAACGATCAAAGGAGTTATTGAAGCAGTATATGTAACTATGTATGAACGACTGCATGCAAACATCTCAAACTTAGGACCCATGTGAACTCTAGAATCAGCGAAACTAATTTAAAATGAAGACACTTCTCGCTTTCCAAATTTTGTTCCGACTACTGAACAGTCTGTCGGTGTTGGTAGCAAGCAGCATGCAGTCTGTCGGTGTTGGTAGCAAGCAGCATGCAGTCTGTCGGTGTTGGTAGCAAGCAGCATGCAGTCTGTCAGTGCTGGTAGCAAGCAGCATGCAGTCTGTCGGTGCTGGTAGCAAGCAGCATGCAGTCAGTCGGTACTGGTAGCAAGCAGCATGCAGTCTGTCGGTGCTGGTAGCAAGCACGCAACCTCAGACACGAGGGGAACTCCAAGCATGAAGAACATAGTCTGTTTAAAAACAACTCTGCCAAAACAATATTCTCTTACGTGTGCGGGGTGTGATGGCTTTCAGCATACAGGGCGATGCAATGCATGCCACAATAGGCCAGGATCAGTTCATTATTTCTCTTATAGGAGGAGCGAATACAGAAGGTACTCCTACTACGAAGTTCACGTGTGTGTTCTAGTTATTCCGCTAGGCATAAAAATTCACTGATCGACCTTATAACAATCTGCGGAAAAGGAAAATGATGAATGGATAGACATGCAATCGTGGTTCAGTTGACCAACTTCTAGGAATAATTCATCCCTCGCGATATTGTGAGGCCCTCTCAGGCTGTCGATTGGAAGTAAGGTGAGCAAAAATTACCGTTACGGGATGCCGAGGTTATCGATAACAACCATGTCAGAGCAAGAGGAAAAGTAGGCAATACGAAGACAAGCAGCGCTGTTGGAGGCTGCGTCTCTCCTTCTCACTTCGCTTTGCCCTCCGTCCTGTAAGGCCGTGACGTCACTAATCCAGAGCCGTGCCGCAATTGCGCTGGTATTTTGCGCGAAAAATCAGGTGCGATTACTGTGAGGAAATCAAAAAACCATGCATTGTTTTGAAGGGACTTTATTCATACCAGGATCATTTCCTAACCGCAGTAGCCTCGGCAAAAATCTGGTCGCAACTTTTCCCATAGACAGAACCCTAATAAATGTTCCGTACTATTCAACTGCACCTTCTTGCCGAACAAATTACTACTGCACGCAATTTTACCGTCATTCTGTTAAATGGAAGTTATATGCAGCCTCCGCAGTCCAGTATTTTATGCAAAAAAAAGTTTTTATGATATAAAATTCCCAATTATACTCCCTTTCTCTCGGCAAAGCGCCGGCATTGCTCACTGCGATTTCCAGGCCGCTGGCTCCCTGCAATCCTGGCAGAATGCTGCTTGCGCTCGCAAGCACCTGATAACAGATGTTTTCTCTTCCCCAAAGTATGAACAATTCTCCAGAATGATTGCACGCGCTTAAAAGGAGACTGTGTACCGCGATCATGCCGCGCGAATGGCGCCTGTTGGGAGCCAATTTGCTAGCACATTCTCAGGCCTTATCGGAAATGGCAAATTCTCGCCACTGAGCTGCAAACCCACGCTGAGAAGATCATTTTAGGGCTGCAATGCATTGTTCAAGCCTGCTTAGCCCCAATAGTGGACATTCCTCGGTCGACCTGCAAATTGCTCCCGAGGAGTCAATGACCCCGGGCGCAACAAGTGGCGTGCAACGTATTTTTCTATCACAGACGGTGGACATTCTAAAGTAATGACCGTTTTTTTCGGTGGCTTGAAAAAAATAATGTTTTACTTTCAGGTCGACAACGACTGTAGCACGCAAAATGGTTGTATTTTAATGCGATGGGAGGATGTGTCGAGATCAATTTATTCTAATGACACAATATACTCAAAAAAATATGTCAAAATTTCCTACCATCCCAAGTCAAAAGAAACAGTAGTCAATATCAACGTGGGCGTAATATGTAAATGACCTCACACTACTGGCGTCAGCGAGGCCTTAAGTCAAGCTTAGACTTCAATCCAGGACATAAGTCCTGAAGACTAAATTAGAACTGCATGAACGTAATCAGCGGTTATTACAAATTCAAATGTAATCCATTTCAATCTGCAGCAATTTCTACATTACTGAATGAAATTCTAGGACAGAAATTAATTACTGTCAAGGCTTGAATCAACAACGTGAAGTATGGAGAACTCCGCAAATTTCATTTTATCATACAGAAATCACATTCCAAATGTATTCACGTGATGTTGGCGCGACATGATTCACAGTGAGCAAATGGAGAAGGAATCAGGTATTCTGGGACAGAAAACTACCTAGGTTTCCGACTATGTCCCTCTCACTAAATACGTTATAATAATATGTTGACTGAAATTTCAAACACGGGTTTGAAATTAAACTGAAGCATCGTGATTGTAATGACTGCTGACCGCTGTTGTATTGTGTCCCTTAAAAAACTGGAATGAGCGACAAAATATTGATAAATGTTTCACCCTTTCTGTTTTGAGGCCAATTAAGGCCCCGATTGTTATCATACTTAAAGATATTCGAATGAAGTGTAATTCATGACCTAGATAACTGTGCTTCAATTGAATTAGAGCTCTTTCATTAAAAGGTACTTGAGACAACATCGACGGTTTGTGTCGTGTAAAATGAGATAAGTTAGCGCGACCAATTCGTAACTTCTCTGTAACCACACACTCCCCTCTAAGCGGAAATAAATAATCAATATCTAAATCTTGCACTGTATAATGTAAGAAGCATGTTTATATAACTATTATAAACTTTGATCAAATGGAAATCGCTCAAAGCCGTACACGGAAGAGAGGCGAATGTCTTTTACTTCGTCAGTATGTATGTAAAACTCACTCCATCTGCCGTGACTATCTATTGCATCAGCTGCAAATGCGTAAAATCATGAATTTTTTTATGGAAATTGTGGATTACTTCTTGAATGATCGCAAAAGCGCACAATTTGTTTGAACGTTCGCTCTCTGAGGACGTGCCGCTGATGACGTCCTCTTGACGACGCACTCACCTACACTGGGGGTCAGGGTGCAAAATTTCACACCTTCCAGAAAGTCTCAAACTTAATACTTTTGCTCCTATGAAACTTTACAAAAAAATCGATTTATCCGGCATTAAATGTTTAATATTTGAAAAGAGGGAATTTAAAATAAAATTGTCGAACAAGAAATTTATTCATACATTTACTTTACAGAAATTGTTCAAAGTTTCTACCACCCACATCGATGCCTCTGTGATATCTTCGACTTAAGAACTGCCGGATATTGTGGAAAAGGCCTGGCATTTCAGAATTATCTCCAGAAGCCACTGCAATTCTTGCCACGAGATCTTCTTCTCATTCCACAGGCGTTGAATAAACGAGGCTTTTCATGTGTCGCCAAAAATCGATGAACGTCAATATAGGTCGTGGAAACTTTGAACTATTTCTGTAAAGTAAATGTATAAATAAATTATCCGTAGGCAATTTTGTTTCAAATTTCCTCCTTTCAAATATTAAGTAGCTCATACTTTGAAAACAATTTTTTCACAAAGTTCATACATGCAAAAGTGTTTAGTTTGCTACTTCTCGGTAGGTGTGAAGTTTTGTACCTCTTTTTTCCAACACCCTGTTTATTGTAGCGCAGCGTGAGGTGGCGAGCTTCTTAACTTACCTTCAAAAGTTTCGAGTCTCCACTCACCTTTGGCTTGTAACTTAAAAGTTCAGAGTCGCACAGCTGTAGTAGCAATCTTCACTTGACCGATGCTGTGCTTCCGACAGCGCGAAACGGACTGATGAACTTGGCACTCACCTGGGAGGACGATCAGGACTGGAACAGGCAGACTGTCAGGAGGAGTGTCTAAGAGTGCCTTCCGTCATCCGTGCAGTGTAATCTGTTCGGGCGTAATGTGTTGGTTATAATGGTGATAGTAATGATGATGAAGACGATGGTAAAACTCTCCTTAAATAAAAAATAATAGGTCCATTTACTAACCATTCACCGGTGGCTGCCGTCCGGCTCTGTAGCGCTCGTAACAACATTTGAGTCCAGCCTGTGTGGTCCCACCCGCCCACAGCAAGTAAAACAGCTCTTTTTCATGTCACGTGTTCCTCGTTAATGAACCTAACCGCGGAACGCGCTTGTGCGAAAGTTTCTCGCGCTCCAAAGGTCCTGGGTGCAGAATTAACGAAAAGCCTGATTGGAGAAGCGTTTCAAGCGAAGTATTACATAATTTACTAAACAGCATTTCAGTAGAACGTTACGAGTCTCGGTTTATTTTTCAATCGAAAATTTGCAGCTGTCATCGAGAATAATTTGATTTGAAACTGAACTCCATAAATATTGAAAGTGGAATTATCCAATGATTAAAAGATATCACTTGAAAAGTTATTCGAACAGGCTGACTAACTATTTTAAGAAAAATATTTACTAGTGCAAATCATCTCTACGTAAAGAAGAGAAGCGCACCATTGCGAAATTGTTAGCCTGGAGCCTATTTCTATTCTCTACACAGTTTCAGATTTTTCATTTTACATGTGAAATTAGTCTATACATTGTCAATTAAATACTTCCTAAATTTGTTTCTTTTGCCAAGTTCTCTACATTACTTTTCCAGAAAGCTTCTTAGAAAGTTCTTCGTTCAGTTTATATTGCGAAGAAATGCGGAGCAAAATATGCAATATAATTTTCCAAAAAATATAAATTAAGGCACCGGCGACCTCCATAAAATTGAACGGATGTCGAATGAGAAAGTTAGTCGCGCAGGCGCCTAGTAAGCAGCCAGGTCTCGCTCACGACGGGCCCTACATCGGGAGAAATTTTATGCTTTTAAGGTTTTGGGATTCGTAAGGGATTTATTTTAACGTACAGAGTCTAAGTATAAGGTAAAGTTATCTGAAAATTACGTTGCACAGGGTTAAACATTTAAAAAATAGTTTTTCTATCATGTACATGGTACGTAAATCCACTCTTAGAGTTAAAGCTGAAGTTCTGAAAATAAGCGTACGCATTGATTTTCGACTGTTTACGCGCAAAAACAGACTAAGTTTTTTCACTGTAAGTGTGTCGAACGAGAGAAACACCTCTCAATATATCAGCAAAAAACTAACTCAGCGGTCTTCAGTCCCGTAGCAGCAATAAGGGCAAAGCCTCAAACTGTTGACACCGGATTCTACTTTCTCTTTCCCCATTACCTTTGTGAAAATTCTTGAAAGCAAGGCCACCTCATCAATAAACATGCACCAGAGCTTTGCCCTCAGCGGCAGTAGACTGCGGCTTTCCCATTCGGCTACTCTTCACAGGCCGAACTTGCGACGAGAGCTGCAGGCAAATGCTCAACTTCAGCCGAAATTTAGAGTAGAATTTGAAATATATTTGTTAAATGACCTCGCCAATATTTTTCGTTGAACAGGGCCCTTTATCAAAGTTTTCCGATTAAGTAGGAAACCTTTTACAGATGTAGTCTAGGAAAGCTCGTAGTCATATTTCAGTCTCGTATAAGAAGTCCCATCCCGATCCCAATGGTCTCAGCTCAGCTAGGTGTAGCGACCGCGCTCACTTCCGCACTCGCAGCTCCAGTTTACATCCAGCGTTTTAATGTCATTTTAGAAATAAATACGTATAATTATTTGCATAGGTGACGGGAAATTAACCTGCTCAAAAGATATTTCGGAATTAAAATTGCTAACGAAATATTTCAAGCAGAATTATTAGGAATTAAGTTCATGAGAACCCTCGAAATGCGTTGTAGAGACGGAAGACTGCGAACTCCATGGACTACCTGTGATACATCCACTTTAAGCTCCCTCCTTGGGGCGTGACATCCACTTATGGAAATTCGTCTGAATATTCTTACTTATCACATTTGAACTGCAACAGCTGCGTCACTTGATTCTTTCGACTCGCTGTGTTATTCAGACAATGTAAGAAATTTAAAGGTATTCCCTCTATTCACTTAGGTTGAGCTCAAAGATTTTGTTTAAATGCGCGAAGGGTTCAACGAACGTAAAGGTGAACTAGTTCGCCTTCAGAACTGTGTTCACCGCCTGTTATGCTCTCTGCTTCCCAGTTTCGATGCGCAGAAGTTTTGGTAAAATTTAGAACTGGGGGTGTAGTAAGGGTGTTGTAATTGTCCTGTAAATGAATAGCAAGCAACAAGGAAACTAAAAATTTATGTCAGGTAGGTGAGGTAGTTTCTATACATCAAATGCAGTTACACTGCTTCAATCTTTAAAAGTTTGTAAGCTCTGTCAGAAACTGAAGATCTTTAATAATGAAAATTTAAGCAACTATCAATTTTTGGAAGCCAGGCTACTTGAACGCTGCAGAATTGTATCACGGGTTACGTACCTCTACTTTCAAGGCTGGTCACGTACCGTGAGGGTCAAATAAAGCCTCTAGCACCCGGTCTTTTGCATGCAGCGCCCCCGCCTGCCTCTCTAGACCAAGGCTGAGGCGCATTGCGAACTCGGAATGAGAAGTGAAGGCCGTCGCCCACTGAAATGCTCTCGACCACGGCCACTCACTCCCACCTCGGTTCAGTCTATGGCCTACGAGTGGAAACTATCTCTCGTGCTCACTTTTTGCACGGTGAGAAGAAGAACGTTTCTTCGAAAAATACTTAGTGGGAACTAAAAAACTATTAAAATCTAATTTCAAGAGTACTGCCTACCGTCCAGTCAAGGAAATTATTCCATCAGCTGTAAAAGCGCACGTGAAATTTGAGAACGGTGCTGATGACGGAGTACTTATTGTTTGAACGTACTTACAAAGATGGTGGAATTGCGAGGTAAATGTAACGGTCCATCCATTTTTCCTATCTCCGTTTCATGGGGTAAATTTATTTCTCGGGAACTCATTACAATGCAAATTGCGATGGCGTTTTCGGAGGCGATTTTGAGGAACGGATATTGCGAAAATTCAAGTTAGGCCTTCTAAAAGAGATAGAGCTCATTTTGAGACTTCAATAAATTTGTACTTTCGTTGAGAATTGGTCGCAGTAACCAAGGAAGTTATTAACGTTTACATTTTTAATTGCGCAATAAACTTGGCAGGGCAGAAGAAATTCCAGTCGACTTGTTTTCCTCATTTTGTGCCTCACGTTTAATTTCAGCGCCAAATAAGGACGTTCATTTCGAATCACTTGAGAAAGATATTTGATGAGCATACCAATACAACTACTGTCTCGCTCACAGAGGAGAGAAAAAGTAAGCGTACTTTATTCCCGCGATATCTTTGGTGCTTATATTTGTTATAGGTGCTACGTATTGCAGGCATCAACACGGCGGCAGTTGTTCTAGGTTACAGTAATGGGCATGCAGTACACATGAAGTAGACATGCAGTGGTGGCAGACATTCAGCAATAGAGAAATAAAGTGGTAGTAGGCATACAGTAGAAGTAAACATAGAGTAGCAGTAGACATTCAGTATTATGAAAATTACAGTAGTAGAAGTCGACATATGTATCGTAGACATATGTACTGTAGCATCAAACACACTCTATAAATTGGTTTCCAACGGCGCATAACGATCCATACAGCATACGTATTGACATAGGACACACACTACACACTGGATATAGCAGGTGACACAGAGAACATATGATCGAACGAGTCTGGTTAAGAAAAGTACACCATTTAATTTGTTGTTGATTTACAACTACAAATTAAATTTCACTTTTAATGTATATTCTCTCCGTTGTCACGTAAATCAGATTCCATTTGTTCCTCCCGCGGGATCTCATGCATTTAGGCTTATTATGAGCGACGAGTTTTTCGTGTGAGGTTAATCAATTGGCTTGATTTTCGTACGATTTCGAAAATATAAGATTTGTTAATTCTTAATTCCAAATAACCAAATCGTTGTAAAATCTTGAAGCTCATTCTAAAGTTCAATCAGAATTACGTGTAACAACTGTACTTCTTTGGATGAAACCCTAAAATTTTGATCTGCGTTTCGGAATTCTATTTTCTTTCAAATTGTTATTAGACTTCATAACTTTCCCAACGAATGCTTCTCGAAGTATACGGACAAGTTAATCTCTTCGTTTAATTCGAAAGTTGGGTGCATTATTAATGAGGGAAATAGGAGCAACTTGGGCTGCGAGGCACCGCAAGTTGAGGCGCATTACCATGATCCATCTTTAGCGAACTCTTGGCTGCGAAGGCCGGCACGAAACTCGCCCAACAACAACCATTAGAGGACTTACAACCGTCAGATTTACCCAAGAACTTGGCCGCCCCATTTTCTGGGACCAGCCTGGTGACTCCTGCCCAAATGGGTTCCCGAGTCTTCGAATTACCATCTTTAGCTGATCTCCTCCGCCTCCTGGAGCTCACGTGACGAGCACAGGGAGGTACAGCTTCAATTCTGTAAGCTTGGGCGAGACATGCCTCTCTTACTGACCCTATTGCACTCCTGATTACAGACCTTTTCTATGGCGTTGTGAGTGTGAGCTCATGGCTCCTACAATATGTAAGGCAAGCCACTACAGTTACACTGCAAAAGAAACGCTTTGACTATCTGTCCCACGTCCAGGTCTGACTGTAGCTAGATCCTTTAAACTGTTCAGTTGAACGTAAAGTCCCTGATATAGATTTTGAACGCTTAATGTATAAACCTTGTATGAGTAATTCGTCCCCTCGTTCATACTACAGCTGGAAGGCAGCGGTATAGACGCACATAATTTAACCCTTCAAGACTTAGATTTCTGAAAAGAACGTCAAAACAGCGTATTTCTCTATGGACTGCAGTCTAGCACAAACTTTTCTTTTCACGGAATGCCTTCACTGTTCATTCCCAGTCCCACGCCATCAATTCATGCGAGCAGTTTTTATTTTGCCTCTATCACATATTCAACCTTTAAATTCATACAATTTTCGGTTGGATCCAAATTTCTCCATCTATACAAACCACTTCAACATTTAAGAATGCGAGCTATCCAGCAATTTTCTTACCAATCAAATCCACTTTAGCATCTTTTCGTACCTCATTCACCGACCCATATTGATCCAACCGTATTTCAAAAACACAATATAACTATTTGTACCCCTAAACATAGACACAGTTTGAGCATTCTTTCGCTATACACGTCCAGCTCCATCCTCGACTGCTTCCTTGCAAAGCTGCCTCCTCCATGTGCAGGCACAGTGCTTCACATATTCAATGCAGCGCACTTGCTACTCACTTTCTTCACTAAGAATAGATGACGTCTGTGTTCACGTTAGCTCCTAATAAAAAGCGCATCCCTGCTTTGCCGGGTTTGATCATATTTTTCTTCCATTCCAAATACTATCACACTTGTACTAACCTCTAGATTTTTATTCTGAATCAGCTACTATGCATGACACATTTTATACACAAAGCTGTGGACTGATCGACCTAATACTTCGCAGTCTGTTGTATATGGGCTAAAGATATATTCCAAGTCTTTAAGATATACCTTTACCAACAAAATCCTCGCATGCCCTATGAGACTTTGTCGACAAGCTATTCGTGTACATACACTTCACTCGCTCTCGTTACAACGCTGGACGGCGAAACCACACAATCCCGCTACAACCCACCTCGCAGAGGAGCTTATCTTTAGTCTCTCATTGTTCTAACCCACACGAACCTCAAAAATTTACCCTAATCTTGATTTCGCCAATTTTTGAAAGTTCTTTGAAAAATTAGTCTGATGCGTCTGGGAATTTTGACGAGAGCGAGGTTGTGAGACCGTTCAGCAGCTCGGAGCGAAAGATTTTGGACTGAAAATTTTTGGACACTTCATCTGTTTTGTCTTGCACCCGAGTGATGAACTATTTTCATGCTGGATCGCGTAGCTGTACACAGTTTCGAGGCAGTAGGGTAAAAACAATCATCCTTGAAGCTCATTTTAGTGTACTGAGTTTCTGGTCGGCTCATTATATAATGTCTAGAGCCGCTGTTCCATGCTCTCCCCCATGGCCACCAACGCTCTAAAGTTAAGCTTGAGAAGCGTTCAACGCAAGTGTTGCAAGCCCTCGAGATTCAGATTGCTGTGGAGGTTTTTTGCTTTTAATCAGCGTTTTTTGCTTCAATGCTCATCAGAAATAGTAGGACTATTAAAATCACTTTACTTTGACTGCGATCGAAGAGGACTAGCTTCAGCTGTAAGGCAGATAATGCTCATTCGTTGTCACATCTACATATGGATGTATGTGTATCAGTGTAGATCACATGTTAGATTGTCCAAGGGTACTTAAATAAATTTTGTAATAAAATGTGTACTTTTGAACATATTTGCACTGTATGTAGAAGAAATTTGAGTCTGTTTAATTTTTATTTTATAAAGTAGCAGTTGTATAACAGACTTCCCCCGTTGGTCTGCCGTTCACTTTCGCCTGCACTTGAACGAATGCAGAGTTCGTTATCGCGGTGATTGAATCAAACGACTTTTCGAATCTTCAATACATCTAAACGTAAGAGTTCGGTAGCAATAGTTCCCAACAATCGATATTTTCGTGCTGGAATAAAATTATCTACTTGGCTGATTCGCATTTGTTGCACTTTGAATATTTGTTCAACACATATTCTCGCTTTATAGGGCCTAACTGAATTTCATTGTCATTCCATTTAATTTTGAGTTTGTTACCCTCAATTGTGCCTCCAACCGTAAGTGTCCGAAGTGAAACGAGACGAGCCCAAGTCTCGAAACTTGACCGGAATTCGAACATGAACGGTGCTCAAGAGTTCAAATTCTACTCGTATATCACCATCACATATCGTATTATTTACGCACCTAACTTTCGTTTTTACTACAGATGCTCTGTTCTATAAAAGTAACAATTTACCTGCTCAACTCTTCTGCAATAAAAATTGCAATTTTTTAACAAGAACATTAATATAAACGTTTTTAGACTGCCATTTGTCTATTATGAAATAGCCTTGTTGATTTCAGCCTTCTTCACTCGAGCAAGTCATGGGCTCCTTCTTTCGTAAATCGAGATCCCGTTCGGGTTTTCTCTTTAATTGATACTGTTGGGTTATTTCATATCCTTATCCTTGAGCAAAATCGGCTTGGTTGCAACGTTGGAGTGAGCAGTTAATTAAAATTAATTAAAATTGGCTTACCCACAACGTTGGAGTGAGCAGCTAATTAAAATTAATTGAATTCGCCTTGCTCACAATGTTGGAGTGAGCAGTTGATTAAAATTAATTAAAATCGGCTTACCCACAACGTTGGAGTGAGCAGCTAATTAAAATTAATTGAAGTCGCCTTGCTCACAACGTTGGAGTGAGCAGTTGATTCAAATCAATTGAAGATGCCTTGCTCACAACGTTGGAGTGAGCAGTTGATTAAAATGAATTAAAATCGGCTCGNATTGAAGTCGCCTTGATCACAACGTTGGAGTGAGCAGTTCATTTAACGCTGGACATTCTCAAGCTCCGCCGTCCCCTCGCTGGATCACTCGCCCTGTAATCGCACACACGCCGAAGATCACCGTGCAATTCGATCAATATCTTCTCATTTTCTCGTCATTCCATGAGAGAAACTTTCAGGTTTTCTACCTACATAGGAAAAGCTTCAGTAGCTCTGGGGAGAAAAATTATGTTGATGAAAATTATTAGCATGAATGTTGTTTTTTCTCTTACCCATAATTATCTTGGAATAAGTCATCGTAAGGATGCAAGTGTTCCTTCGTGTAATTTAGCATTATTGCTTTGGTTAAATTTGGTCTTACCATCGTAGGAGCTTAACGATGCCTCGGTGCTGTTTTGATATTTATTGATTTTGAACTCGAAATTTCAAGATTATTTTTCTCCCGTCCGTTTTCTCACAAAACCTAAGTGCAGATTAATTCAAACTGTTTTCAGGAAAGTGCCAAATTTTTGTCGAGTTTCACCAGCTCCACCATAATATTTTCCTGAAGGTAAAATGATACCTACCTTGACTGAGAAAACTTAATTTGAATTTCTTTCATAATTAGTTCTGAATACGATGATATCGTTTTCTATTAAAATTTAGACAAGAGTCTTGATTATTGTCAAGTACTACATTCATTGCTCTGCTGCCTCTACCACGAGCACGCAAAATTACGCATTGTCTAAAATATATACAAAATATTCCTCAAGGCTTGTGTTCTATTGAGAGGGACATCCATCTTCCTTGCTTTGACGTCTCAGAAAAACTTTGTACTTTCTTGGTGTCTGCTGGGCCTCTGCGTGACGCCCAGACGATCCAGAACGTCAGCAGTTTTGAGAACTATTTTTGTGAGGAAAAGAGTTGAAGTGTGATGCATGGAAGAGCCCGCCACGCACACGCAGCGCCGCCCCTCGTCTCCGTTCCGTGCTGGACTTCCTTCTCACCTGCACGACTGCCTTGCGCGGCGTGAAGTGTGGGGGATGTGCTGCCCGTGTTGCGTGTACTGCCCGTGTTGCGTGTACTGCCCGTGT
>VOMN01026787.1:0-55278 GCA_014899125.1 Orchestia grillus
ATTACACAATTCCGCGTATTTTTTGAATGCCCTCGTATATTTGCAGCACAGGCAGTTGCATCATGTCCTGCAAAATGAGAATATTTTTCTATGTTTAACGCTAGTTAATAATTATGTATATCAGCTAGTGAGGTCAGGAGTACTATGTGTAAGTCTCCTTTTTTCGAAATTTATTCAACCATGGTTTTCGCTTTCGCTACGGTTGGTTGCCCCTTTGTATTATCAGTCTGCTTCCCTATAGCTCAGTTATTTTAATGCAGACCACTTTCCTGCATGCCGCTTTTATCACCCACGTGACTAAGTGAATAGCAGCGCGGGTGTGCTTACCTCGTCCACGATTCTCAAGTGTGAGTTCTCTTCCACATCGGATGCTCGATCCATGACGGTGCTGTGTTTCTAGTGTCCAAGTTCAACGCTTCTAAAGTAAAGTTATATGATAATAAATTCTTCCGTGCAACTCCTATATTGAAAGGCAATGCTCCTGATCTAGGGAGGGAACAGCTACATAGGCATGCTGTAAACTGGTATAGAACGAACTCAGCTGTTCACGACAAAAATTGAACGAGTCTGGAATCGTTCGCAAAGGAATTGACTCGTACGAATTTTTCCTCAGCCCAGACACAACAGAATAGACTTGCTATCGGAGTGACATAATTCTTAGTATTAAATCTTTATTCCCTCGCACTGTTCCTTACGGTTGGGAGGCATTTCTAAAAATAGTTGTCTATTTCATGTCATGTACCAGGAAAGCCGTACGTTGTAATTTGAGATGACGAGATTTAAAGAATTAATCATTTTTTGTTTGCTATTCAGTGGTTTTGACTGAGCCTTTATCAGGGATATACCACGAATTACTTATATTTTTCACTTTATTTATAGTATCTTTCAAAAAGTCATGAATAGTTTAAATATTTTACACTACACACCGTTGAAAGGTGTTACCGGTATCAATCTTGAAACTTTCGTGATCTCTATCTTGTTAGTGAGCTTGTTAGTCACTTCACTCGCGGAAGCTGTACATGATAAGTATTTCTAAAGCCTGGCCTGTAGTTAAAAATTTAAAAATGGTCGACTAGTTGAATTGTAGGTACTTTACTAAAACAGCAGGTATTTCATCGTACACTAGTCTTTGACGCAGTATGAGATTTTGATGCATTCATACTAACGACGTTTACTCATTCTACACCTCATGACCCAATAGGTTAAAACGTCACACAATGTTAACACCTTCCTACAGGTTAACTCCTCCGGCAGGTACAGCACCTCCCGCCGGGTTAGTGGTGTCCTTAGCGTACCTCCCAGTACGTTAAAAGAGAGCAGCACAGAACTCTTCAGTATGGATTGACTGCTCAGTTTCCTCGCTGTAGAATGATTTAGAGATTCGTGATCGATCTTTGTTCGTAATATTTTGAAGATTAATTTTAGCGAATGGTTTGGTGAAGAGGAGGGAAAACAGTGACGCTGCAATTCAAGCGTATTAGATTTCCGTAAGACCTTGTGTAAGGAATGTATGTGTTAAATAATGTGGAGACGTTAAATCATCCCTACGTATTCCAATAATAGAATTTCAGTCTCAGCATTATGACGTCATGTTCTATATTCAATAGGTTATTGATATTTTTACGATTCGTAAACTGTATCGAAATTTGACATCTTTCGACAGAAATAAAGTTCATCCGTAAGGTACAAAAGTTCTCAGTCGGCTGCTATACTTTTTTATACTCCTATTTTGCTTGGGTCTAAAGAAGCCAGAAGTTCTTAATATCAGACGTGACAACTGAACTAAAGCAAAGTTGAAATTCAAGTTTAGAATTTTATACTGGGGGTACGTGTCCTATACTATAATGTACATTGGAAGTCGTAAACTACAATCTTGGCATCAAACTTGAAGAACAATAAGAGTTTTATGACGTGAAATGAAAGTTTGGACAGAACTTGTAATTTTAGGGTAATCCCTTGCTAATCCAGGGAAGCAGAATCTCGGCTCGTTGAACGCTGCTGGACGATTTCCAGCGGTTTGCCAGTCTGCGTCAAGCAGTGTTAGGGCGAGGAGTGTGTGTGTCGTTGTTGAAAGAGCTCTGGCGTAGCCCAGCTTGTGCTTGATCGCATCGTGATCTAAACCAAGATGTTCTGGCAGATAAGAATTTTTCAAAGATTCGTGGGTGTTTTGACGGTTGGACTGAAACGAGGCATCATCCAATTGTGATCGTTCTTGTGTTTTACAGGATTATTTTCAAATGTTTTCGAGTTAGGATCCAGCTGCCATCCCCTCTTGGCATAAAGTGCTCGAAAGTACCGTGTTAGAATCTTTCCGTTTATTAAATTTTTTTATCGTGCTGTGAAGTGATCGGTTATTTTTGTGGTATCCCGCATGACACTGATAGAATCTATGTTGTGCGTGACACGAAAGCTATCACGTAGGCTTGTTCACAATTCTAATGACCATTTTTACAGCCGCGTTTCTTTTTTACAGGTTATTTGTGTGATGACAAATCGTGACTAGTGAAAACTGTGAATCTGTGTGACAATATTGTGTTATTGTGCTGGCTTGTAAAGGCCAAACCTCTCAAGGATACACTGGAGATCGTCCTCATGAGTAGGTGAGTCCCACACGATCATGTCACGGCTGAACCTCAGCCTCACTCATTCATTGTTGGACTTATTTTTTTCAAGTTAGAAAACGAAATGTTTTAACTGGCAAGAATAATCAATATTGTTCTTGTACTACGCGCACCTTGCTGGTTGAGGATGATTGTTTTTATTTTTTTACAAGCATGTGTCGTTTGTGGCATAACACGACGACAGTTCCATACTGAACTCCTTTACATGCTGACATATTCTTGAAAAACTCCCCTCCTCCTTAAAATTATTCGGGACATAAGACACGACACGAAAAATTGTTTTAGTCTAGGGTAGTGTAGGCCTACGAGCAAAGACGTCTTGCTTCAATGACGGAGCCTGATACACGGCTAGTCTTGTTTAACATGAATTATTCAGCTACTGTTCTATAACAACCAAAAATTCTCTCTAAAAATTTACCTTACTTCTTAACTCATTATAATTTGGAGCAATTATTTTTACTTATTTCTAATGGACGGTGACTTCGAACGCACACAACCATTAGCTTTGGGCTTCGGACATACCGATGTTTTCATGATATTTATAGAGATGACGTTTTTAGAGAGTTTAGTTTGTACGGATTTCCTTTCATGTGTTACCGAAAATTTCATGGAATTTCGATGTATGCTTGACTTTATTTTGTGTAAATTACGAGGTGGTGACAAACTGTGTCAGTTACGAGACAGAAAATACTCTGAAAATATAGCGATTTGTGACCAACAATCCTGGAGAAGAGTAGTTTTCGTATTCTCTTTCATGCTCTTCTTTCCTTAATACCAGCTAATTAAGGTGTTTCTACCTGTAGTGGTCTTGAAAGAGACGTTAACCTAGCGTGAGCGAGTACTTTTGATCTCGTTACTCTCTCCAAGACAAGACGTTAGAGTGAAAGCCAATTTCCATCTTCCGCCCATCAACCATGTTCCGAAGCTCGTTAGGATGACCTCATTTCTTCTGATCACTCAAGGTATGCGAAGTTGCTGATAACAGTTCGTTTCTGTTCGTGTTCATATTCTGTTCGTGTTCGTATTCTGTTCACTCCGTTCACTGTGCGTCTGTAGAGGTTTCGTGACTTGACCGTCGGCAGCGCGGGCACGCAGTAGTTCAAAACGCTGAGGCCTGATCCAGTTCAGAGTCTTTTCTTTCCGCTCTTTTAAGCTTCTGCCTGAGATTTATTTTGGTTGTACATAAAAAGAGTTTCTTAATACCTTGTTTGCTGCGAGTAAACGTGGCTCGGCGCTGAGGTTGAAATCCTCAGAGCGGCTGCAGGAGGGTGAAGTCAAGTAGGACTCGTGGAGGGCCGCTCGTTTCTACCATCCATGTATATTCTTGTTTTTTCTCTTCTTGGCGTGGACCTCTGGTGAAACTTCCGTTGTTGAAAGTGTTTTATAGCGTATTTACGTTTCTATAACAAGGCGTAGTTTTCTTATGTAAATAAACAGTGTACTGTATCATTCATTGCGAAGTTCGTGTAATTTTTAGTCGTTCGACACTTATATGATCTCAATTTCACTCGTGCGAACGTGGTAGATTTCATGTGGAGAATAAAATTTTCCTTACCTATGTAGTAAATGTTTCAGTATTCATTTGGGTAAATATTTGCTTTACTAGACATCCCGTCTCTGAAATAAATACATAAGATTCTTGTATAGAATTGGATGCCTCTTTTTTTGATCTTGGTTTTTTAGTCGCGAAGTGTAAAAAGTGCACGTGTTTCAAACGAAAACTGCTAAAAAACGAAAAAATCGTTTTAATTTTTTGATTTTGGGGTTAATATCACGTAATATATACTAGTGATGTAATATGCAGAGTGTTAGGACAGGACAAACTAGGTATAAAATTTCATACCGCCCATAAAGTGGCAAACTCGTTGCCTCTATGAAGCTTTGGGGAAAAATGTTTGATTTTCGGGATATTTGATAAAAACGTTTAGACCGGTATCTTTCATAACTCCATTATTGGGTCCTACGTTATGCCATCATCACCTCTCAACGGGGATAATTGCAAAGTTTTCTCACAAGCAGTACTTCCGAGCCACTCTGAAGTGTATCATTAGCTTTACGAAAGAAAATGTGGTTCTGTTATCCGAAATTACTTCAAAGTTCAATTTCCCAATCCTGTTGCTTAGCCGCTGAGATCTTTCGACATGACTCCACTCGATTTCCTTTCTTAAGCACAAATGAAAAGCCTTTTTAATTGAACGCATGTGGAATCAGAAGATCTCGTGGCAAGAATTGCTGTGACTTCTGGCGAAATTTCTGAAATGCCAGGCCTTTTCCACAATATGCGGCAGTCCCTAAGTCGAAGATATCACAAGTGCATCGATGTGGGTGGTAAAAGCTTAGAACGATTTCTGTGATGTAAATGATTGAATAAATTATGTGTGATCAATTTTGTTTTCAAATTTCCTCCTTTCAATAATGAAACAGCTAAATCTCAAAAAAATAAATAGCGCAAAATTTCATCGAGGCATCGACGTGTTTAGTTTGCCTCTTCCTGGCAGGTGTGAAATTTTGTATCTCTTTTTCCTAACACCTCGTATATAACGTATTTTTTTGTTTCTAAATTAGCAAACCTAACCTAAAGTCTATGAAATACGTTGATAAAAAGTGAAAATTAACATTCATTTGTTTCACATGTTTGGCAATATTCGCTGTTTTTTGTACATAATTTGCGGTTTTAACTTTTCCTTAATTGCATTCCCTTACCACAGAAAATTGCATATATAGAGTTCCATAATCTCATTGTGAATTTAGCACTTCGTCTCAAAAGTTACCTTTTCCCAAATAATGTAAATTCCTAGTAGTTCTATTTAGTGGAAGCTCAATTGCGGAGTTGAACGGGGCTACTCGTACACTTCAGCTCATGTGTACATGCTTCTAACGTGAGCTTTCTATCCTGTTATTATTTTCTTGTGTATCTAAGACGGGAAGTTGCTTCTCCTCCGAGTTCCAATATTCGTGTCAACAACCCACTTCTCCTTCGCTCGCTAACTGGCGGAAGTTACGAGTATCGGATTAGAAAACCCTCATCGATAGAGCTGCTCGAACTGCATTATTGCATGTCGGCGCACGCTGCTGCAGTGTATGTCCGTAATTCGATACTACGTTAGCGAGAGCATTAAAACCAGATGAAAGCAGGATATTTCTCTTAATGCGAAGTGATTGGTGATAGCTTTCGATTATACGTTTTCGGAAAATTTTCATTGTATGATTGTTGATTGAGTCTGTTTTTTGAGAAAACATGTCCAACTAAACTGTTTCGTGAACACTTTTAAAACATGGATAAGGTTGATTGCTATCCAAATATAAAATTGTATCATTTACCTCCATTATCTTATATTATGAGGATAAACTTTGGCTAAGTTGCGTTCTATTTCCTCCTGTCATGGAAAAATCTTAGTTACGAATCGTCAGTGAGGGATAATCCTAGGTACAAGTACAATCTTGCTCCCTAGGTACAATATCAATATCGTATGTACATTATCGAATGAAGATGTGTGATTTTATCAAGTCTCTCTGGATAACCTTAGAACCCGCCACGGCGACATGAAATGTGATGAATTTTTTGCTCCAAGGCCTCATTTCTTATTGATGTGCTGAACTAAAGATAATTTGTGCCCTCAAATTCCTTGGCTCTTTAATTGTATTTGGAGTAAATTCTTCCTGCACAGTAACAAGGACTAGCGAGAGGCTAGGAATAAAAATTATCATTTATTTGTGCGTTAGTTTTATTTTATTATCTTATATTTGTGCTTATTATCAGCTCCAATAAGACCGAAATACTAACCTAATGTTACAGATGGAATTAAATCGCTTTATGCGTATGAACTTAATAAGCACTGCCAAACGATAAATTTGTTACTTTGAGTTGTTCGTGTTGAAAACCGTTCAAAAATTTGTTCAATGATTCACTTTTTCACAGCAGCGAGCGTTCTGGTCGGTCGGGAGCCGCATCCGTACCATATTTAGCGTGAACTTGTCACCTGCTGTCAGCCGCGTCTTGCTTGGGAGCAGCGTTGGCGTGCTTTATAGCTCAGAGTCGGTCGTTGGGTAAAAGTAAAATCTACAAATAACGAAGATTTATTTTCAGATAATGTTGCAAATGATTTCTCGTGCAACTCAACGATTGATCGCGTCATTAAGGTTCCTTTCCATAAGTTGAAATCCATGCACTGACTTCTTCCATTCAAGCCTATGGCGAGTTCCGAGATTTCGTATTCAAGTGTTCTGCGTGATTCGTTAAAAATAGGTANCTGGGCGCTGTAGTTTTCCTCCCTGTGCCTCGCTGGCGCCCAGATCTCCTAAATTTACTTGCGTGTGCTCTCTAGACCTGAGGATTAGTTTGGATCTGGAATGCCGTACTATATTTTCCTACAGATAAAGTGACCACAATCTGATTATGAGTGAAAGGTCAATACTATTGATGAACATTTATTTGGTATGTAGAAAGTGATCTGCAAAGGATCGTACGAACTACAACTTATTCCAATTATACATGTACATATTTTTTTGAAAACTTGACGCTCATTTCATTTTATTTTGTATTTCTCATGTATGCACACGCTATTTTTGGCCTTAATTTCATTTTATAAATGGGTTGTCAATTCCCCATCCTCGCTCCTAATTTGCTCCAAGCCTTCTACGAGAAATTTGCGACCGCAATCCTTCGCGTCCAATTCACGCCGCCGTTTCTCTTTTCGGGGAAATGTTATCTACGTTAGTGAAAGAGATTTCACTTTATGAAGGTGACTTTTTATCTTACAAATTAACAATAATTGTAGGATGACGACATATGCAGGCATCGTTTTCGTCATTTAAACAATATTTACTAAAGGGAATATTGAAACGTATTTTTCGATCACCAGCATCGCTGCACAAGTGCGTTAGTGGGATTTTGTACTGAATGTTTTTGAAACTTGCAATTCAGAATAGCAGGTGGAACTGTGAAGCCTCCGTTAGAGTATCCTTGTGCTACACGGCCTGTTTAGGTCCGTTAGAGGCAATGGCGTTGTCTTGCGTTGTCATAACTTACGTGTGCCGTATGTTCACTGCGTTTGTTAGATTTTTGTTTTTAAGTTCTGGAACTGGTTTACCTTATTAGTCATTTTTTATATCGCCCTTGGAAACGTGTGCAGGATCATAATCGTCAGTAGTAGTTTTTTGTTGGTTCATGTTTTTGGGTGTACAGTGATCTTTATTATTCTTAAGGTTTATTTTCTCTAGCCGTGTTGCGATCCTTGTGTAAATTAAACCATACGTAATCGGGCACTACTAATGCCTTAAAAAGCATAACATTGTGGAGAAAATATAATATCAGTGAGTTATTTCTTTAGATCAAATTTTGTAAATTTTCAAGGGAAGTGAACTTAGCATCCTAAAATATAAAATGCTGGTCTTTGTGACAATGAACATCCGATACCTAGTGTATAACGTAAACATTTGGTCCTCACCTGAAGATAACCAAATATAAATGCGTACTAAGCTCAGAAATAGTCAATTTAATGATCAATATGAAGATGTCTCGTTGGTTCCAATGTGTGCGCTTTTTGACATTCTGAGCATCAACGGTTTGTCCTGGTAATTGTAGGAGTCAATTTCTGTTGGAAATGAAAGGTCCTTAACGATTTTTTTTCTATTGTGATGAATCCATGTTTTTTGTATTTATATTTAAAATCAATAAATTATTCGGGTGTATGTTGTTTCATGTATTATTGAATTATCATCCCCAGAATGAGGGCCTGGAAAACTGACTCTCCTCGAGCTTAGGTAGGATTCTTGGGACCATCTCAGGATGAAGCTGGGGCCTGCAGCTGAAAATGTATTTCCGCGTCAGCGTACCTCTCAGATCTAATGAGGCATCCCTAATTACTTTCTTCAAAATACGTGGCATATCTACTAAAATTTACTATGTAGGATATGGTGCAGTTCTAATTGATTTTTATCTTTCATTTGAATTCTTCTATTTTCCTTTAGTTTATTTGCCCTGCGTGTTTGCCCTGCGTTACTCATGTGCACGTTATTTTTCAATTTTAGTTTCTTCGTGTCTTACGACTGAATGTTTGCAGAAATAATTCGAACAAAAATTAAAACATCTCAGCTAAAATACTTTACCGTAAAATAATGCAGTGGGGGCCCATGCATAATCATGTTTGATAATCAAGGGTAGTTTTTATTTTCAAGCTACTCCCTAGGTATGGAGGATGTTTATCGTTTTAACTAGTGTTACTTCGCTAAATGTTTGTTAGAGGTCTTCGTGGAGTTCTTAGGTTATCTTCATTTGTATAACAGGACTTTTATTATGTTCGCGTTTTCGTTTCATGGCGATAGTGACCGTATTTGAAAGTAGCCCATCTACACGAAACTCCTTCAATTAAATACCGAATATCTGCTATGCTTCTTCAAATAAGTGGTTCTGCGGCTACTGGGTGAAAAGTTTTGAATCTCATTGATCAATTTTCGTTCATTCACAGATAAAAGTTTTATTAAGCCAATTTCAGCCAAAAGAAGAATAAAGGGATTTCGACACACACAACCTATATTCACTGCGTCATATTGTTGTATGTTCGCAATTTTGAACTGAAGGCGGAGACAGCGTTTTGCCATGTCGGCAAGACCGCAGTCCAAGTCTGCAACTCCCCAGCTTTATTTGTTCTCATATTTGCCGATAGTTGTTTGCCCTGAACTTGCATATAGGCGACTGTTGTTCGTTGTTGAGTTTCCATAGAAGTAAAGCTTGAAAAAGCTTCACGTTCTTCTCACTGTCTTGAGCTTATATTGGAAGCTCGTAGCCTAGATTATGAAGTGTAGGAATGCAGACGTGAGACGGGCAATATCGTTCTATGCATTCTCCCGGGTGTTTTTCTGTGCTTTGATATTCATATCTCTATTGAATACTGTATCTACTAGTGACATTATAATTCATGCATACAATAACGCGTAGGGAAGTTATAGTTTGTTACTACTGTAAATTCATTGTTGTACGAGTTGAATGTACTTAACATCTTTTAAGTTGCTGGCAGCTGCTTCCATGTTGGCTGCATTTCGTAGGTGTCGAGGCTTTGTGGTAATTCTAGTAGGCGTGACGCAGACCTTCTAATGTCGACTGCTGTAGTGTTTGTCACAACAGGCGTTTCCATCCGTTACAGAAGTGCCGTAATAGGATAGGCGTCCATGGTCTCGTATTCTACCCGTTTGGTAACGCTCCTTGATTGTCAACAATAGCTTGCGCCGGAGTGAGGTAAGGCTGATACGGACAGCACTCCTGGCTGAGGTTATACCAACAGCAGTCGCCAATGTAAGCACCAGAAACCCAGATGTATCTTTGACAACAGCTCATCACACGTACATCGACAACAATCTTGCACTGTATGCATCCTCACTGTTGACGTTGAGGTGAAATGCTTGTGTTTCCAGAGCTATGTCTGTTCAATTCCTTGATGGTCTGATAACCTTTCCCCTTATTCCAGTTCCCACATGATACTGTGTCACTGCCGTTATGGCCTCTCATGGTTAAATTACTCGAGCTGGAGCGTGCACCTGCAGCACAATTCCTCGTTCGGTGACATTGGTGGTTGTGCTGCCTGGGGCGACACCAGAAGGGGTGTACGCGGTACTTCCGCAGCCACGCGTGTTCGGCCTTTAAGTTTTTAATGCCGAGTCATGAACTAAACAGTCATTAGTAAATTTAGCTGACGTCTCTGAAGAAAGTGTTAAGCAGAACTTGTGGAAATAGCCCGTGCTATGTTATATTTTGTATCCCAAATATTTCCTGGGTTGGGACTGTTATGAGTTTCTACTCCTCAGTCCTTCTAACTTCCTTAAAAAGACTTCTATCCATAATCTTATGGATGACTCAAAGCAACAATTTAGATGTGATTATGCAGTCCCACTCTCGTTCTGGTTGGCCTTCCACCTTAATTGGATTGTTGACAGTCGCGGAAGCGGTGCAGTTTAACCACTGAACACCTCGTTTAAAGAGGCGACCTTGCATCTCTTCTTTTATTCGTTCTGTCAAAAGACGGACCGCTTGCATAGTCGTAGTTCCAACTTCCTGGACTTTTTTAGGGTCTTAATAACCCTCGGATTCAAGGTGGTTTTCAAAATTAGCGTGGACTGGTCTTAAAGGGGAACTCTTTGGCGACTCAGCTTTGTTTGAACCTTTTTTGTTTTCTCAGACAACCCCGAAGCCAGCCCGTTAAATCTCGAAGTCTGCGGGCTTTTCACGTCACTTATCCGAGGCTTATATGCGTTCTAAGATTTTTGGTGGAGCTTTGTGTAGAAAATTCTGTGTTTTAGAAAAACTTTCCTTGGCCAAATTTTTACTGTGGTGGCCTGATTAAGCATTCGGGTTTAGTCAGGGGAGTAACGTATAGATGTTTATAATTATGGTTCGTTTCAATGAATTTTGTATTGATCTTCATTTGATCCCCACCATACGTAATATTGTTTTTGACATTCTGAGCCCAGAATCTATACGATATGCATATCGTTGACGTATGAACAAACGTTCGTTTCAACACTATCGGATTGATTTCGCTTCAAGGGTATATACGAGTATATGTTTCGAAGAAAATTGAATTATATGTTTGATAAACTTTGTTTATTCATTCCGAATATCCCTACGTTCCATTGAGAATTTGAGCCTTATGCTCAAATCCTTAATTAATCCCCAAATTATTACCCAGATCGAGCGTTCGCTATAGTGCTGGAATTATCTCCAATAACGTAGCAGCCACTCTGGAACTGTTGTAATTTTTTTAACTTAGCTATTACGCGCTAAATTCATTGTTTGTAGCGAACTAAACTCTTTTTAGTTTGGAGTTAGCTTTCTTGCTTGGTAAAATGTTTTATTTGAATAAATGAAGTGAATGAGCTATCTGTAGCAGGACTTTATGCGTCACATTCATTATGAGATGTTGAGACATGAACTGGAGCCCGTTGAAGTATAGTTAAAGCAATGTAAAAGTTAAACTCAATGAAACTTGAGTCACCTCAGCGCGTAAACAGTTAATTCATTTCGCACTTATTTTGTCAAATTTTTGTTCCTATTATTTTAAAATTACCCTACATGAGAGCATGTTGCGCATTTTGATGTATTGTGATGTATACCTACAATTTTTACCTCTTTAATGTTCCTCTATTTTATTCTGCCCGTAAAGCTGAATTAGTAATCATTCATGTACAGTCCTTCGACTAAGAGAATTGATTTCTGTTACATCAAGGGAAACGTTAAACGAATAAAGTAAACTTGGAAATCCATTTGCGCTTAGATTACATACCTTTGATACCTTTGAGATGTTTGGGCCTTCACGCTCGGGCCACACTGGGGTGCCTTTAGTCTTATAAGTTACCTTCTATGAGAAATTCTGGAGTTATGTAGGGCTTTGCCTTAGAGTTGAAAGATCTATAGAGCCTTGAATTTAGAGCTTTGATTGCTAAGTTTGTGCTAGTCGAGAAAAACATGACACCGCGTAGTGCTCTAACCCCATAACGAACTATCCCGAGATATCTCGTGGCGCCGGCTTTGGCATTCGCAGGGTCACTGTTGATCACACAGACTGTGTGAATGCACTGCCGGCCTTCTCTGGTAATTCGTTAAGGAGTTAACTACATATGAAATTTTCTTCTTAGTGGTTAGTTAAAATTTATGAAAAGAGAAAAATACTATTTTGTACTTCAATGTTGACGTGTTGATGGTGTTCACGTATGTGATCGTAATATTTGCAATTATCCGTGCATTCCACTTTACATCACCAGATTTTTTCTGGTCATAATGAACAGCTGGTTACATCAAGGTAAAAAGGGTCGTTTTCTATAATAGACGGCCAGAGAAAATAATACTCGATCTATATGCTGTTAAAATATCTTTGGAAAAGTTAATGATTTGTAAATGGTCGACCTCTAGAATTAACTGCACAAATTGTAGATCAGGTTAAATAATAGAATAGAAAGAAAATAACATGTAATTCATTAAGATGTACAGGGTGTAAACACTAGCGAAGTTTAAACACTGTTTTATAACACTATTAGACGATATATTAGTTAGAAAGTGTTTGACGCATATGGCCTAAATTTCATCTTAGTATTATGTGTAATGAATATATGCTTTTTCATAACTTGATTTTCTATATTAGTAATTACGAGCAAGATTAGCGAAGCTATTCGTGAATTGTATATGACAGGAAAGAAACGAGGGAAATTTTTAGACTTCTCAAGCCTCGTGTGAGCAGGTCAGGCGTCTATGAGGTCTTGAAATGCCTTAAAGAGACAGGATCGCACCTGCCAAGAACAAGAAGTACTCTCCATGACGCTTTGTTAGAACACCCAAACTGATTAAAAACTCAGAAAAACTCGGAGGGACCCAATGAGAAGCATTAGGAAGGTCGCTTCAGCGGCCTCTGTCAGCTATGGTACCATACCAAATGTACTGCAGAAAGATTCAAAGCTGTCACCCTGCAAGAAGAGGTCTTCATAGGTCTTCACGCAACTACCGTCTGAGCACATAGAGGCTAAATAGTTTAGTCGAACTAAGCTTGTTCTTTAAAAACTGAGTAATGGCACTCAGCCTCCAGTGTTGGGGACTGACGAAAAATATTCATAGTGTGAGCAATCCACAACCACTAAAATGGTGTATTTAAGCGAAAACTAAGCAATACATCCCTGTGAAAATGCGTCTGTCGTTCCAGCACCAAAAACCGGCCTCTGAAATGGTTTGGTGTGGTGTGACCTCGACCAGGCAGAAAACTCGGCTCATATTCAGCGAAGAAGGAGTACAGATAAACCAGTTCACGTATCTGAACTCATTGAAGGACAATTTGATTCCGTGGACCGATACATCATTTAGTGAATCTGGAATTACTCTTCAACAGGATGGCACCTCTCATGAGCCTAACCCTTTTCTAAGTTAGTGTAGGGATAATATGGCTGGTTTCTGGTCCAAGGAGTTGTGTTCTTCTTCTTTGCCGGATGTAAACTAAATGGTCTCCAGTGTGCAGAGCTTACTTGAGAGTAAAGCCTGTTCATTCAATTTTCAAAGTGTTGATGCTTTACAGGCTAAAATTATGCAACTCTAGGACGATATCTCACCAGAGGCTATCGATGCAACTTGTACGTCAGGTTACCGATAAAGTGAAACGTGTAGTGAAGGCTAGAGGTGGGTATATTGAACATTGAGAGGGGAATGTGAAATGTATGGCATTGCGATTATTTTGAGCAGAAAAGTTAACATTAACGTTGCTGTACTGAGGGGGTAGAAATATTTTTTCTACACTTCTTGGTTTTTGCGTTGTTAGCTCTTTCATAATTGAAAAGAGCAAATTAGGTAGCAAAATTGCCCTCAATTAATTTATTTGTACATTTATTTTACAGAAATTGTTCAAAATTTTCACTGCCCACTTCGATGTACATCGGTTTTTAGGGACACGTATAAAACATTAATTCAACACCTGTAGAATGAGAGAAAGATCTCGTGGCAAGAATTGCAGTGACGTCTGGCGATATTTCTGAATTGCCAGGTCTTTTCCTACAATATCCAACAGTCCTACAGTCGAAGCTATCACACGTGCATCGATGTGGGTGGTGGAAACCTTGCACAATTTCTATGAGGTAAATGTATAAATCAATAATTTGTGGGCAATTTTGTTTTCAAATTTCTTCTTTTGTAATTGTAAATCGCTAATATCTCAAAAACCCAATTTTTCATGAACTTTCATATTGACCGAAGTGTTTAGTTTGCCACTTTCTTGTAGGTCTGAAATTTTTTACCTTATTTTCCTTAGCACCCTACCCTGTATATGCAGAGTTTACGTAAAATATTTATAACTTGAGTGACATGTTCATTAACCGAACTTTCTTATTACCCAGGGCTCAATAGAAATCAGAGATCTAAACTCGAACATTTAATTCTGATTGTGTGTGGAAATGAGCCTCATTGTAGATTTATTAAATGCTAATTTTCTGAGAATGTATTTCGTTTGAAAGATGTTTGTGATGAAAAAGTGAAGTGTTGATGATCTGTACCGAGATTAACGAGTGTCAATTCCTCTATTGGAAGTTACTCGAAATGCTCTCATTTCGACAATGTAATTCTTTCATTTAGAGCATCGTCACCATACATCGGAAATAGATTTGCAGAATCGCTGCACTATTTTCATATTTTCTAAAACAAATGTATTACCACTTGAGTATGAAATTCTTTGCGATCTATTTTTTAAAGTTGAAAGATGAATATCTGAATTGAAAGACCTGTAAAATTTAATAATGAATGGAGAAGACATTTTTTACAGATACTGAAGTTTTTCAGTAAACTGATTTTGTGTAGTGATGTAAGTTGATTAGATGACGTAATAAGCACGTACTTTAAAATGACTGAGAACTTTCCAGACCACGTAACAATTTTTCCCATCTTTATTTGTTACGTAAAACTTTGTCGATGGCTTTTAACTTTTAAGTCTACCTGTAAAGACTCCGGTGCCACTTCTAGCTACGCCTATAGGTACCTGGCCTGAGCCGTACATACTTGAGTCATCAGAGTAGGCTTTTCTCTCGAGGTATGCGAGCTATGGCTGCTGTTAGGTCTGCTACTTCGCTGTTGCTTGCTGCTTCTGTCAGGTCTACTACTTCACTGTTGCTTGCTACTTCTGTTAGATCTACTACTTCACTGTTGCTTGCTACTTCTGTTAGATCTGCTACTTCACTGTTGCTGGCTACTTCTGTCAGGTCTGCTACTTCACTGTTGCTTGCTACTTCTGTTAGATCTGCTACTTCACTGTTGCTTGCTACTTCTGTTAGATCTGCTACGTCACTGTTGCTTGCTACTTCTGTTAGATCGGTTACTTCACTGTTGCTTGCTACTTCTGTTATATCTGTTACTTCACTGTTGCTTGCTACTTTTGTTTGGTCTGCTACTTCACTGCTGTTTGTTACTTCTTAGGGTGTGGCCGCTATAGAATTTTTAATTTTTTTTTAAAGTACCGAAATGCCTCTAGTCGTTGACCTTCGATTAGTTTGAGGAGTAGTTTTTATAATTCTGGGTCTGGGGGAGTTACATTTTTGACTGTGTGATAACGCGTCTTAATTAACTTTTTCGTAATTATTCTGCCACCTATAAACTCAATTATAACTTCTTTCTTATGTATTTAGGTTACCACTAAAACCAAACGTAATAGAGCCTATTTTCTTTCCATGGCTGTACTTACGTGAGTTGCTAGCTAAGATATTTGTGCCTTTAATTGCCAGTAAATCTAGATAGTGAACTGGCTGATGCGCTAAAGAGCGGAGTTGAAGGGTGAAAGTCTCCTTGGCTACAGCAATTAAGAGAGATCAACCGTTTTCAATCGAGGTCCTGTGTCACTAGCGCTAAAAGTTGAGCTTGTAAGTTGGACAATATTGCCTTGTTGTGATTCTGTAAGAGGTTACCATAGGTCTCGTTCATAATGTGTTAGCCATTTACGTTAGAAAAGCCTCACAGAGCATGAATTAAACTTTGTTGTCCCCATTTTTCTTGAAAATAGTTAGCAGTCATCAACGCTGTTTGTCCTTATCTTTAAGTTTCAAAAATTCTTGTGACTATTTCAAAAAATTTCTTTTTATCTCGAATATCTTAAACACGTCGCGTAGCGAATCTTCTTTAAACTTTATTTTTTATAGTTTAAGTTTCTTATTTTTAGATATATTCTCATGTTGCTCTGCTCGGTGTCACCGTTCTTATTTTGCTAACAATTGAAATTTTCATTTTGGCTTAGAAAAATAAGAACTTGGTAGAATATTTTTATCACTTAAGCGGACACCCAAATATTGTTCATTTTTAGGATCGTGTGCTTAGGTGCGAGGGCTTTAGCAGCAGTTTATAATTTTATTTTTACTTCAGGTATGATAAAAGAAATGTGAATCAGATTGGTTTATAACAAGGTGTTGTAAAATAATTTGGCCGATGGCAAATTCCAGATTGTGATCTTTTGTGTAAGGGTGTACTTGAAACCTCGCGAGCGAAGGAGTGCCGCCGTTGTGGGTGGGCGTTGTTTTGTATTAGTGCTGTAGTTAATGAACCAATAAATGAATGAGTGTTGTCAATGAGTGAATGGGTGCTGTTGTAAATAGATGAATAATTACTATTATGCGAGTGGTGTTTTGAATGAATTAGTAATTCTAGAAATTTCTTGTTTCCTCACGAACTGAATTCTGTGCTTGCAAATCCCCTATGGGCGAGCTCTGTCCCAACTTTGACTCACAGGGTTTTCACTATTTCTTTTCATTTAAGTATTGTGCCAATTCGTTCTGCGCTATATATTGTGCAGTGATTACGTGCCGTCGACTCGTACACGTTTTCATTGTCTGCCTCTCAGCTTTGCCCAGTCTCGAGCCCTGACTATTGCCCTGAGGCTATGGTACCTTTACTTTCTATATGTCCTGAGAACTCCTCGTCCTTCTACGGTACCAGGTCTATAAAATTTTTCTTTCAGAGTTAGTGTCCTGAAATGGGAGGTCTTTTTGCCTCGAGTTCGGCTCACGGGCCCGAACATTTTGGGCGAGCTTTATTCAGCCTTTATTCCGCTGTGGTTAGTGGTGGTATGTGTAGCTCAATGTACGAATGAAAGATGAGTGTGTAAAAATTACCTCAAGCTTGACGAAGTGCTTTCCATGTTTGATACACGAAAGAATTAAAGTTCCTTGTATATTTCAAATTGCATTTACTGCAAAGATAATATTTTTCATAATTTGTTGGTGTCGTCTGCGCCCAGGTAGTTCAGGCGCGAAATGTCTGCTTACCGAGTGTCCACAGATTTGAGAGGATTCTATATTTACCTGACTTGCGTAAAAGCTCTCTGGAAATGCGGTGTCACAAGCCTGAGGCTGGTGCTTCCATTTCGATACCCGGAAGCAACTGAAAAGCTTCTTCTTTTACAATGCAGTCTTATTCTAAACGATTGCATAGGGTTTGATTTACGAATTATGTATCCGAAAGTTCAGTGAGCTTATGTGACGAGGCCGAGTTCTTATTTTTCTTCATTGTGCTTGTCAAATATTAAGATTTGAAAAGGGTCAGTGTGACTTTTCGGAAAATTTTATTCGTTCAAGTTTCCAATCTCGCCTAAATGATAATTCCTGTATAGCATTCTCTAAGTGGTGAAAAATGGAACGGTCAAAGTGCATATATATATATATATTTATATATATACATATTGATAAGCATTTTTAACGCTCTTTCGCACTGTGAATGCAGTTTTAATTTATGTTGACGAAGAGAGTTAGTGTTCTATTTGATTAGTATTGATAAATGTTAATATTCTTCATGGTGAGAAAAAAAATTCCTTTTGCTTGACTCGAAAGTTCTTGATCGATAGCATTTTTCTTATCCTAATTTGAGGTATGACGCGCCATGATTACAAATCCCAAAGTCAATGTTCGAACTGCGAGACCTGTTTTTCCTTGGTCATGATGAAATTCTGAGCGTTATTTTAAACTTGAAATTTGTTCTTAGAATACGAAATTATTTACTTGTTGTATGAATTAATGCACAAGTCCTTTGCAAGCTGTAGAAATTTTAAAATGTGAGTTGGAGAACATCTTTTATGTATGTATGTAGATATAGTATATTATCCTTTGGTGCAATGTTCTTGATTTTAAAAATGATGTAAAGACTTGACTCTTGGAATGTATAATTCTGAAAAATAGAACTGTATCGCTCTTTGCTGTTTATATCCCCCCACGGACTAAATAGCTCAAAGTGACGTGAGGTGACTTCCGTGTATTCTATCTCCTTTCCCTCGTCAATTTTTCACATGAATTCCATTGGAAAGTGTTTTTCAAAATTCCTGCGGTTTTACGCGTGAATGTCACCGGAAAGTATTTATCGAAATTACTGCGGTTTTACACGTGAATGTCATCGGAAAGTATTTATCGAAATTCCTGCAGTTTTGCACATAATGTCATCGGAAAGTATTTATCGAAATTCCTGCGGTTTTGCACGTGAATGTCATCGGAAAGTGTTTTTTGAAATTTCTGCGGTTTTGCACGTGAATGTCATCGGAAAGTATTGATCGAAATTCCAGCGGTTTTACACATGAATGTCATCGGAAAGTATTTTTCGAAATTCTTGCGGTTTTGCACATGAATGTCATCGGAAAGTGTTTTTCGAAATTCCTGCAGTTTTGCACATGAATGTCATCGGAAAGTGTTTTTCGAAATTCCTGGGATTTTCATATTGTGCGTGCCAGACAATAACTGAAACAGATAATCAAATATCGCAAAAGAATATTTATGTTCTTGTGAAATTATTTGGGATGAAAACTTTTCAACGAAACTTTTACGATTGATTCAAAATTATCCCACTGTAACAAATTTTCCATCGTTCTAGTACATTATAATGCAATTGAGAACCACAAGACTAGAATTTGAGATGTATTGAAGGTGTCACACCAAGGTTCTGCACCTAACACTGGTACAAAATTTTTTTTATTTGGTAGAAGAAAGAACGCCAAGGATCCATCTTGTGACGCAAATTTTTGAAAATGTTCACTGTTTTTAGTTTATTACCCAAGGTTTCGTACTCTTCAGCAGAGCACGTTTTCAAAGAGCTGTGAATGCAAAAACACAAGAAATGGACTAAATTTCCGATATCGTGAGCTGAATTTTCCCGCTCGTGGCATCTTCTTCACCCGCCGAACTTGCCCTGCACCGCCGCCTCGAGTCCCGCGTCCTCTGCTGAGCCAGCCCTCCTTAATTCAGTTACGTGCTCGCGATGCCAACTGTTGGCTTATTTTTAACTCAATTACTAAAATTTACAGAAGTAACAGAACTGAGAACTTTTGCCACTCAAATTGTTTACTTCAGTTCCGCAAACGAAGGCACTCGAGTTTGAGCTGCAGTGTGTTAACCTTTGCCAGGGAAACGAGCGTTCATTTTCGCGAATTTTTGTTTTTACCATCAGTTTTACCAGATATTTTCCAAGTAAATTTGGCATCCATTGTAGCCTTTTCTCTTTAAATTATTTTAAAGTTTTGAAAAACTTTTGTATTCATATTAGTTTCATCATAAGTAACTGAAGAAAATAATAGCACATGTTCTTATATATCGGTCAGTTACAAACCAATGCTCTCGCTTCAGAGTAGATTATTGCTGTGATAACTGATAACTTCCCCGGACGAGAATGATGACTTCCCCGGACCATAAATTAGTTATGTATTATTTTTTAGCTCCTGTTATTTACTACGTTCATCAATCTGTTTTCAAGGTTGTGGCGGAAGTTCAGGTTATGTTCAAGGCAAGTACTAAACAGGTATCAGTCTTCATTCAGAGCTGGCAAAGTATGGACTTGTTTCTCAGTTACTCTACAGCGATAAAAAGAGCTACTAAATTATACTACTTAAATGCGACTGACACGTGTATATCCTTCTCGGACAAGAAATTAGTTACCTGCTACTGATAGAGTGTAAGACCTCCACGAGCACGAATAATGACGGCAATTCTACGCGGCAATGAGTCTATATGTAGTGTATATAAGTGTATGCCCATGAGACGTTTTGGAATGGCTAAAATGGGCTATTCCATTTGGGTGGGCTGAGAGACACCCAGTGAAGGAAGTAACGGAATTTGCTAGGGAGGAAGTAACGGAATAATAGAAACAATCCGGTGCATAAGGCAATTCATAGTGAAACTGTGATCGGAAGATAATTCTAACAGATAGGGACCACCGCCGTGTGTCCCGAAATGTTGACCGGAGTCGCTTTGCATCCAGGATGAAACTCTTGTGAAACGTCAATGATGACTTTTTCCTGCTGTTTCTGAACGAATTCTTCGTAGGGAACTTCATGCTATGGATGTACGAGCATGGAGCCGATTGGCTCGTAATCGGTCAATATTAACTTCTACCCACTACAGGAGTACTCGTTTTAACTGGACCAAAGCACACGCACATTGGATTTTTGAGTAGAACGTGTCATGTAGTCCGATGAATCACTATTCTGTCTATGTATAGCAACGATGCCAGCCGTCATGCTCATTTAAGATCTCATAAAGCCTGTGTGCAAGGGACGACATGAGGAAGGTGTTTCAACTGCGCAGAAATGAGTCCTTTAGTCGAAATATTCATCAAACTGAACCAGCATGGCTACATTGAGTTGCTATAATACCCAAGTTTTGCGATTTGTACGATATTTGATTGAAGAAACGCATGTTGCTTTCCATATTTTTTAGAATGACAACTGCAGGGAGCGTCGGGGTAGAACTGTCAGTTGGAATGACTTATTCAGAATATGTCAGACATTTAGATCAGCCAGCTAAGTCCCCAGATACGAACCCAATAGAAAAGTTGTGAGACTACGTAGAACAATTTAGACGTTGAGAAAAACGTCCATGTACTGTGGCCGCACTACGTAATCAGTCGATGCAAGAGTGGTTTAAAATCGTCTTGGTTGTATACACTTATAGACTCATTGCCGCGTAGAATTGCCGTCATTATTGGTGCCCGTCGAGGTCTTACACTCTATCAGTAGCAGGTAACTAATTTCTTGTCCGTTTAATTTCAGTTTAATCATATTTTTTTATTTTTGTTTCTTTAGAATGCATACTGGCACTGATAGAGCGCCATTCTTTGGGTACGGTGTCTGTACTTGTGTGAATTTTTTCGAGGATTAATTATATGTTCCCAATTGTTCTGTGCTCTAATGAATTTCCTTAGTTCTTTTCATTTAACTGAGGAATTTTGAAACCTTCTTGAAAGTAGAGAAAGCGAATTACGCTTCACAATCCGGAGAGTTATGAACACCGCAGACTGCGCGTGTTCGTTTATTAAGAGGCCTTTGTGGCGAGCTTTGAAACTGGCTTGCGAGCACAAGCCGTGTTTTGAAGCTTAATGCTCGCATTTCTAAGCTATTTTGCGGCTGGACGAATATTTGAATATAGTTCGCCGAAAGACTTCATCAGTTCAGCATTTCTTGAAATCACGGGACTCAAAGTTAAAGGCGGAGTTTCTTTTTACAATAGCTGCGAACTTTGTGTTTTATAATTGGAGTATTTTTCATCTTCTAGTCGGTGGAGCTCATTAATTTTTTTCAGATATAGGCTATTATTATCAATGAGCTGAATCCTGCACCTGCACATGATCTTGATCTGTTGCCCTGTCGACCACTCTTGAAGAGCGATTTCTCTGCGTACCGAGGTGAATTTCTATCTGGATGCAATATCACATACCAGAAAATGGCGTCGTGGGACGCTTCAGCTCTTCAATTAAATCCCTTCGAATTCACCTTGTATAAGCAGTTCTCAAAATGAACTGCGCTGAATACCAACCGTATCCTCCTTTCTTCCACACTCGCGTATTGTAAAAGAAGTCGGGATGACTTCTGGTATGTGAGCTTATTGCTCAACTTTTCGCGAATTGGCTTCGATTCCTTTGTGATTGGGTGACAATTTCAAGGCAAGAACGAGGTTGTACGAGAGCGTTGGGTCCTCGAACCCTGCTGGGATGCCTGCTCTGAGACCACCTTGTCTCGTTTCCATCATCAAAGAAATGCACGCCTGAGGGGATGGGGCTCATTTCCGTCCATGTTTACTCTCGAGCAGATTGTGTACTTATTTCCATCTGCCGAGGCCTGACTTTTTCTCTGTCTGTTTGGCAGCTCGGAAATGTTGTAGAATATGTCTCAAGGTTATTGTTCTAAGGAATATACTGTATATGGCTGTCACGTAAGATTTCCCATGGTCATACGTGTAGGAAATATGAATTTTTGCCTGGAAAATTTCTCCGTTACAAAAAGCTGCAAGGTCAAGTGAATCGGATGCAATGCGTTAAACGTTCCAGTTATTCAGAATTGAAACGATATAATTAGGTCTATTTATTCTCACTTTGGTCTTGTCTCTTTACGTACATGAAAATATTTCATTTCATTACAAAACGCTCTTCATTACTTGCAAGTTGTTAGTTAATGATCTTGAAAAACGGCGTATGTGCTCGGAAACTATTTTGAAATTCATAAGTGAAATAGTTCTGAATGTAAGTACACGCATACATTCTAATCGGAGAAAAAAAAAGTTGATTTCAGACATTCTGTTTCGTTAACGTCTGTGATGTACGAGCCCAATGAAGTCTGCTTAAACGAGTCGAGCTCCCGCAAGTTTTAATGGAACTCACAGTTGTAAGTAGCTTGCATTAATTTTTGTCATCTGTCATATGCTTCGCTAGGGCCGCGCAAATAAATGAGCTTTTCATATTTTTTTCGTTGGTTGCCGGCAGCTTGCATGCTAGGACACCCAACTCCAGCTCACGTCATGACTCGCCCAAACTTTTGTCTCATAATAACTTTGTTGAATTTTTCATTTCCCTATTTTAAATTCAAAGTGAAAATCTCCATTTCCCGTGCATAGCATTTTCCAATCCTTCAAGTATTCAAGTAATCGTGTGAGAAAATTTTCAAATTATTCATTTATTAAAATTTTCAACAGCGTATTCATGCATTCTCTAATCTTCGAAACCTCTGAATTAAAATACTAATTTCATTTCTGCACCTTGAATATTGGCGTTTCAATTGATATTTCAGTTATCCTGTAGGGCCGCGTCTGCTGGTGTCCTGAGGGCGCAAGAGGGATTTGTTGGGTCGTATTCGGGAGCCTCGGCTGCGGTGGCGGCACCAACCCTCATCCCAGTAATTTTGGCCTTGTGTTCTACTAAGCCGTTTTCTTCATTCTATTTTGTTCAGCTTGAAGCTGTTCTCTTTTTATAAGGTTTCAATTATGTATTTTTTGAAAATACTGCAACTATTATAAATGTTAACCTCGTTTTGTTCGGAATTTCATACGTAGAAATGCTATCTCAACTCTCACGAATTATAGGCAATTGTTTTTCGGATCATATAATTATTTCCCTAAAAAAATTCTCTTATTGGCAAAACAGTTTCAGAGCAATCATGCGAACTAAATCAAATCAAATTTAAACGTCTAGTTCCATTTCTTTTTGAAAATATTATTAATCATATCTACAATTAGCTGTTATAGCATTTGTATTTCGCGATAAGTAATTTTCTTTCTATTTAGTTAAATTTTCTTCTCTTACACGCGTCACGTTATTTAAGCAGCACCCCCTTTGGGGGCATTGGATAGGCACCAAGGTTGGTAAAGTTTGTCTATCGTATGGGAACTGGTAACCTACCCTATCTGGCACTGTTTGGTTACCTCGTCTATAGATAGGTCTTGGGGACTTCTATTTCTTATGCCCACTTTGCTTCTTTCAATTTTCACCCCTTCTTTGCTATCTCTTCTTAGTCTTTTCTTCCTCTTCATTCTTAATTTCCTCTGTCTATGAGCAACGGATCCTGTGTAGGAACACACCTTGAGCATAGATTCCCTGCTGTGTTTGGCCGTACTAAATGGACCCGTCTCTTAGCTTCTTCGAGATCGCATTCCATGTGGCAAGGGAGCCTAAAACTACTGCTACTAATAATTATTATAATAATGATGATAATATTTAAGTAGGAGGTAAGAAGGTTTTACGCAGCTAAAAATTTGTACTTACTAATGAAATCGTACATCTGTAGATTGTGAACAATTGTACCAAAAATTCCTCGTTTCGAAATTATCTGCTCACTAGTCCCGCCGGCATCTGGATCGTGCTTCTGCGTGAGAATTCCTGTCGGGACCCGCATGATCTCGTTGTGTGTTGTCTCGAATATGAAGGGCTCTTACGCCACGGCCTTGGCTGGATCAGAGCGTCCGCTAACGACGGCACGGCGACCTTTTCTCCAGGCGCGAACGCTGCTAACAACGACTGCAGAAAATGCGTTTTTCGTTAGATATAAACCTGAGACGCACGTATAGCTTTTACATGGAAATATGAATCGGTTTTTATTTATTTTACTCGTACGCGATACAGCTTGAAATACCTTAATCGTAGAAAAAATGATTTAAAATACGTGAGATTTTTAATCCACTATCCTTAACCCATCATTTCACGAATTGTGTTCTAACGTGGCCCACTCTGTATTTTGCGAATGATACAGAAGTGAAGGATGATACCGCGACGCAATGAGAAAAATTTTTGATCAAATTAATGTCGTTATATTTCGTAGGATAGTCATCGCACGGCACTGCTGAAATTTTGCGTGACCATGAGCAAGCAGAAGAAAATTATTGGCGTTTCATGTGAATTTTGCTGGATTTTTTCACTCTTATAATGAGAGAAACATACAATTTTCGTCGTAATAAACCTTCAGATTTACTCCGTACTAAAATCCTTGGAATGAGTCTGAAGTGTTTCACAATTGCCTGTATGCCGCCTGAACCTCTAGTTCGTGGCGCCCGGTCTCCATTTAATTTTTTTTGCACTACAATCGCAGCATACCTTATTCTCGCAATGCCATTCATCAGCGCATTATAGTCGGAGTCGTGCTCTCATTTAGTGTGTCGTGCTAGCGAAGTAATTGTTGCTCAGTCCCCTATTACTAACGAGTTGTTTTTAGATCGCTGCTGTTATGTCTCATTATTTACTCTGTTCACAATAGCTTGCATTGAAGTTAAGGATTTTAAGGAAAAATGTCAAAAATACAAGAATTGTTTGTTTGTTTAATGGACTCCGTATTGCTTTGTTTCCTGTTACTTTAACAACCCTTTAAATATTTGTTGCACAACCGTATTTTAAATCTAATTTTTGTGTTTGTATTTAGCTTCTATATATTTCTATAGTGTATTCAACAAAATTTTTTGTCTAGGTATCGGGATTCGAATTGAGGCATAACGTCAAATATCCTGTAACCTAAAATTGCCCCCGAGTTTTTTCCTGCGTTTGTATCCCCAATATGCCTCAAGTCATGAGCCGTAGAGCCTTACAACACAAGAAAATACCTTCTTAGGGCCTCCTCCTATGTTGTAGCTCAGAGATTCCCTACCATGGTCCTCGCTCCTCCCGAGAGCGCGAGATAACATTTCAGGGGGTGTGAGAACTGAGAAGCGTCAACCTTGGTAAGTAATTATTCTACGAATTATACCCACGTGATTATGTTGATCACATTTAGGATAAATGTTTCTCTTTTATGCTTGGGTCGCCTGTGAGGGGTGCGAGGATGTCGTAAAATTTTCACTAGGAGTCCAGACCTGAAACAAGTTGGGAAACACTATTTCAGTTTTTTTTTGTTTCCCTCTTAGTATTATACATTAACTTCACTTCGTCAAAATGACCACGACAACTTCATGCTCGCCAAAATTGTTTGTCCTGAAAATTTCCGAGTTAAAGTCGTCGACTATAGAACAGTTGTGAATTTCTGACTGAAATTTTTCCTTATTTGTTGTGAGCTTTTTTCCTTTGGCGTTTTCCGGAACTAGGCGCTCTAGAGCCTCGTTTTATGCACAGATAAGTCCGTTCGTACCCTTGGGTCATCAAATTTTTAACATTTGCGCTAAGCCACTCTGTCATAGACTCGATAGTAAAAATGCTTTTTCTCGTACGTGGGTAAGCACGTGAGGATAGCGTTTCCCACACGAAGTACATGTTATGTTTTTGCAAAACTGTTAATCTGCTGAAACATTCGTCCATTCCATGGATTTGTCACTTATACTTCTAAATCACCGTGATTGCGTTGGATTTCATGGCTTCGAAAAATGAAGTAATCGATTAAAATAGTGGCAATTTTAAATCTTTTGTAAAATGCGTTTTTTTTTAAGTTTTGCGCGTGTAACTCATAGCTGCTGGCATCATCGAAACTCCATATTTCACAGCTGTCGACATTCAGAAGTGCGTAATTCGTCTACTCTACACTTCAGTGATGGTGGAGTCGGAGATTCCGCGTAGTCGTAAATTTCTTAAGCCATATCGTCGTGCTTCCGAAATGGTCTCTCCATGCCGACGGCGCTGCGTTTGATTGGCTCGTCACGAAGTCGACTCGGTTGCACACGACGCTGTGACGCTCATGTGGCATCATCTCTGCCAAGGCGGTGCAGGTCGCAATCACGTTCCGATTGTGAAGCTCTTCTCGCTCTCAAACGCCTTCCGGTTGGCTTGTCAAGTCCAAGAAATGAGTAGCAATAAAACGCATTACCGTTAATTTAGTGAAGTTCATACTCGCGCCGAATCTTCAGCCATATTTTACTGTCCATAAGGCGTCGGCCATATTCAAAAGTGCCTCATGAAATTTGGCAGCTCGAGAAATGCTATTTGTGGGCTAGCTAAGAGTTTTATTATTATGTAGTTCCAGTGACTCAGTACTGATTGAATTTTATTATATGATTCAAGCATGCTTAATGTTTACACATGAAGAAAAATGATTCTAAAGATTGATTATGTGTTAGTTGGTTGGTTTTATTGCTGCAAATTAACTGAAGAATATGTATCATACTTTTCAAGTATTCTTAAGTTTGAACGTAAAAAAATTCTCTACTAGTCTATGATACGGAAATTTTATGACTGTTTTCTCTGCAAGGTTATCGAAAACGTTTTTGGTTCGATTTACGATTCTCGTAAGACTTTCCCCTCGTAATTGTGACTGTAGTTCTTTTCTTCCTGACTTTCGATGCGGTAAATTTTTTGTTTAATAAGTTACAACTCTTCATCAGTCATGAATTTCTTCTTGATGAGTTCAACAGCAAGAACACTCATTTCTGCATGTTTGCGCGTTATTCAGTCTCACAAATCTCACGCTTCGCTTGAAATTACCCTCTCGTTGTATGGCATTACCACTTTTGTTGAGTGAAGTTGCTATTCTGAAAATCAAGTGTTAAAATTCCCTAGCCACTTAGGGGTAACAAAGCTCGTTCGTTAATCTTCTTTTTTTGCTCCTGCTTGGTGTGATTTGAGCGCTGTAACTGCGTTCAGAACACATTTTCTGCGTCTGCCCGTCATTAGTTATAACTTGTGTCAGCCGTCGACCAGAAGTAACGGATGTTAACTGCTGTCAGCCGTCGACCAGAAGTAACGGATGTTTTAAGATTCTAGTAACCAAATATGGAGGCACGTTTTGCTCCGATGGCCGAGCTCAAATCGTGACACGTCACCCTCACCAACGCGCGACACGCTTCAACATTCGTGCTCAAGAACTTTACTTTTCACCTCTCAGGTTTCAGGTATGAAAAAAGTTTTACGTGTGACGTGGAATATTTCCGTTCTCTGCGCACGTGAGGTACTGAGCTCTAAGACGTAGGGCGTTGTTAAAACAGATTTTACAACTTTATTGCCGGTATTTGTTTAACGTCAGCAATATTTGATGGTGTTATTCTACAATTATAATCTATTACATGATTCTTTTTCGAACGTTTGAATTTTGGACTTGATGTATGATCATAAACTTTCGCCTTGCCAAGTATTCAAGTGAATGGGGTGTCTTGATATCCTTGTTCATTGAATTATTTTTGAGTGTGGTGCATTTTTGTTACTTTTTACACATTCAATTATGACTTGAACTGGCCGCACTGTGATATACGTACCTACTTTTCTTAAATAATATTATTTTTCTGAAATTCAGCTGTAAGTGAGATTTAGATGTTTATTTGGATTGCATGTACATAGATCTCTATTTCTTCCTGTTATTTTCCGGTAAAGAACTCCTGATTTTCCCTCAACAAGAATTGGCTTTCTTGGTTTTCAATTTGGTCCAATCGGCCAGAAACAAATGTTTTTTCTCTTTACTCACATTGCGTTCTTTAGGACCCGTTGTATTTCTGTTGCCAATTTTCAGCAACGAGCTAAATATTTCTCGTGTGACAACGGTGTGAAATTCAGGAGTTTTCCTTCCATAGCAGAAGCGGACATGACTTGCAATAAAGGCAAACTCGTCAGTGGATGAACTGAACGAGCCCCGTTCTGTTACGGACTTGTTTCAGCGCCGACCTGCCTGCTGTGCCGGCAGGTGCGAGAATCTAAGGACGCGATCAATTCACCGCTTGCTAGGGCTACGCGCCTACTTACCAATGTTACAAACGAGTGCTTACCAATTTGAATATCTTACTAGCGTTCAAGAGAACGTTAGATAAAAGTGAACGTTCTATTTTCGTTTTGTTGAAACGGACGTCTATTTTTAGCTCTTATTTTTCTGCTGTTAACCATGTGCCCTAAGAAGACTTAGGATAGGCTAGGACTTATGTCTCCTATGTCCTAAGGAGACATAGGAGACATAAGATTGGCTTAGTCAAGTTTATTCTTCGTATACTATTGGAACTGGTGTCTCCAGGGAGCACACTGTGAGGTTACCTCAACTATAGATAGGCCTGTGGTACTTCTCGCGTTCGTGCCCTTGGTGCTTCCCTCAATTTTCACATCTTCTTCGCTATCTCTTCTTTGTCTTTTAACTTTTCATTCGTAACTTAGTGTTTCTATGCCCAGTGTATCGTGTGTGGGCAGTGGGAACACACCTTGTGCATAGATTCCCCCTTCTCTCTAGTCCTCATTAGAAGGTCCCTTCTCTTCGCTCTCTTAGGATCACATTTTACGGCGATAGGGGGGCTTTAAACTAGCTTAATTGGCTTATAATAAGAACTAAATAATATTAGTCATATTCAATTACACAAGTAGTTTAGTCACGATTTTATGAGCTCAGTATTTCTGAAGATCCATTATAATGAACTGCATCGAGTTGTTCCATGTGGCGATAACGTGTCTGACAATTTTGATGTCGCATCGTCGTAATTGTTTTTTTGACGTTTGACGTATTCTGGCTATTGTTTTGATAATATGAATATAATTAGGCCCATATTTTCTGATGTTTAAAATCATAAAATTATTTCATTACATCCTGTACTCATAATAACGCTTTAAACTCATTTGGATACTTTTTTCGAATGCTATTCCAAAATAATGCTTTAGCTTTGTAGAGGCAATCTTAAACTATGATTAAATTCAACCTCTTTTTATAACGATGTTTTTCTAAACAAACTTTTACTGCTTGTAAGTTCGTTTAAGTAGCATTGAAATGTCTGGCTTTGTTAGCGGAACGAACTACATAGTTTGCGGGATTTATTTATTGCTAGCGTGTAGATGAGTACGTGGTTTACGTGTCAGTTAACCATCGATTAACCCATTAATGCATAAAAGTTTATTCCTCGGTATATTTCGTTAATTTTTTATAATCTAGTCCGTAATAGGCCGTTTGCATCAGAAATAAAATTTTATGGTATAATGTTGTCTAATTGCTCAAATAAATACGATTCTGTAAACGGTATGACTAGAAGTTGAGAGGTAACGAGAGTTTGACCTGATAACCAAATCAATTTTTTGTCACGTATACATTTCTTGCATCAATTTTTTCTTTAGAAAAATTTAGAGGTACTGTAAAATTAACATGTTTATCGACTTCACCGTCGGTTACCGTCGTCCTTATTCAGTATTATTACCTTCAAGTGTCCATAAAAATGAACGCTATGCTATAATTAATGAATGAATGCGTGTTCTATTTTCCGTGTGGTACAAGTCCAGTACGGGCCAATTTTGCTCGCTACGAGGTATCTGATCCATGTTTCGCGTGCTATTAAAACGAGGAAATCATTATTTAGAGATCCGGGCGTACAGCCCTATTGCTATGAAGTCTCTTTAATTGCTTTATTGTTTCTTCAGTTACCTTGAATAAGTAGAAGTTATATGGGACTAGTGAACAGCAACAAACGACGGATTCTGCGCTGCCTCTTTTTAGTAAGAGCTTTCGCTTCATTATTCAGTTCATGTTATTACTTCCCGTACTTCATTGATATGTGAGATACTTTATGCACTTTTCATTTTAGTATTTATTTCATTCCATATTTTGAAAGTATCAATCTTATCTCGACCTTGGCGATTTTCAATACTCGCAACAGTGAGTACTGTCCCAAAATGAACTAGTAATGTGTTCTCTAAGACCAGTAATTGAAGTCACCAACTTGCGTGGAACATGAAACGGTATGACTACATAAAAATATTGTCTCTACGTTTGAAGTATCTATGAGCAAGCAGTGTTCTGATACTGTCAGCCTCTAGACTAGAACTGCTTAACCTGACTGAGCGTGTCATTTGCAGTAAATTTAGTAGGCATTACGGTAAGAATGTAAATTTAGTAGGCCTTACGGTAAGAATGTAAATTTAGTAAGCCTTACGGTAAGAATGTAAATTTAGTAGGCTTTACGGTAAGAATGTTCAGATCATTCAGTCGTATCACATTTAATTAAAATGAAATAAGCATCATCCCGAGTCACTACGTACGTCGCACTGCACACCAGAATAGATTTTTTGTGCTTTGTCAATAAACTTGACCTCAAATTTGTCTTTTTTAACTTTTTAAATTGAAATGCGTGCGACCTTCATTTTGCTGCCTAATTAAAATTATGAATTGCATATTACGTTTTTCTTTCCTCAGTGATATGGGGTAGCCTTTTAGCCTACATGTGGGGTAGTTATCATAACTAAAGGCTCTGATCATTTTTCTGTTCTGTACTTTTTTGGTATCGATGGCGATGAACTACATACCGTTCCTACACTAACTTTAACAGCTCTTCCCCTATCATTTCTGCATATGTTGCATGCATTTTTATTTCTGTTTCATTTCTTTTTCACCTTACAACAGCACAAAGGAAGCAAACACCTCTGTGATTACTTCATTAATGCGCATTTATTTTACATTTAATGAGTAGATTAGGTCTACAAGTGCATACATACGTTGCTCTATTCCAGTAATAGCGGCCACCCAAACACTTAACATTCTGGACACAGCTGGGCGAGCATTTTCTTCAAAAGCTGTTACAAAAGAGAAAAAGTGATTAATCCTTCTTAAAATCCGTATCTAGTGGTAGTACCGCTAAAATATCTAACTAGTATTTCAATGAATGAGTGAAGTCATGCTGTTTGTATTGAATTTTTGCGTTTTTCAATGTAGCTCCTCTTTTTTCAACGTCCATAAAAAAGCTGTGAAATTCGACTTTCTCAGTTGTAAATCGGAACAGCTCAGAACGTACGGAACCAATAGCGCTCATGCGTGCTTTCACTGTAGTAAAACAACATCAACCCGTCTAAATTTGACGAGGCTCGTCACCGACATTCCGTGGACTCGAGTATCCAATGGCTGAAGACAAAGCTGCAGTACCCTATACGAGTTCGCATGAACATACACGCTCTGTTATTCATCAAGGGACGTGAAATTGAATTCTGTTGGGTGATCGACAGTTTTCTTGAGCAACCGTTGTTCAAAACCATCGTGAACTGCAAGTATTCTACTTGAAATGCAAGTTCTTACTTGGTGATGCAACTTTCATCAACGTTTTTTAACTTCATTTTTGTAAAATTCCCTTTTTTCCGTTGTTAACTTTGGGTAAGGCCGTTTTAGAGTTGTAATTGATTTACGTGTAGAGGTAAACGCCCCTGTTAGTTTTCCCACTCAGCAATCCTGTGTAATGAAGTGACAGTGGTATCAGGCCTCAATGTAAAGGGTTGTGTAATTAAACTTAATAGTATATGTTAACAGAAACCGAAGGAGCAGAAAATATTTTAGTATTGCTCATGTGCATATAATTGCCTTAGATCCTTTATCGTAATAGCCTTATACTCTCGTTTTGGCCGTACGCCCGAGTAATAAAACTGCTCCGAGAATCAATCTTCTTGTTACTGAAGATCTAAATTTACGAACGCGATTAATATCGAGACGAAGCTGAGAATAAATACTTGAACGTGAGCTCTCATTTCCGGGGGAGAAATGTTAATAATTGGTGAATCATATCATGTGTATCTTCCAGGTTTGATTAGAATTCAAGGTTATTTCAAGCAGAAATTTGTGTGCTAAAACTTTTTGAGACGAAGTTGTGTTATGAACTGAACTTCTTTTTAAATTGAGAGCCAATTGGCGAATCCGGGCTTTTGCGTGTTTTAAAATGCGGTAACGTCACTAATGAACAATGTTCGGAATGTAAATGGTTTCATTGAATTTTTTATGCATACATATATTATGTATGGTTGCTTCGTTTCTGAACATCCCTCGTTGGATGAGGCCATAAACTCTGAATAAATTCAGTGCTCATTATTTATTGCTTTCATTGGCTGCAGGCGAAGTATCAAATCGGCAATTAAGTTTCGCTAAGACTATAATGAATGACTTCACTTTCTTTAGAATTTATCACGAACCATTGCCTAGCGTAGTCCTACGAGGTTCCTGTTTCGATTCCTTGTAAGCTCACGCCGGACGTAAACCCCTCACCTGAAGCCGAGCCGATGCCACGGATTTATATCGGAGTAGCTATCGGTTTAAATTCGTAGCGATGCTTATGGTAAGTTGCAAGCACACGATAGGGTAGAATAAGGCTTTTAGACATGAAATTTATCTCATGCTATACCGAATTTAGCATCATTTGTGATGTTTTTGTGATGTTTGCTCATTTTTCTGCGGTTGGTTATTAATCAAATAAAATCGCATTTATAGATAATTGATTTAGAATAGAAATATGTGTGATGATATACAATCACTTACCGGAACGATGAATGAACAGATCATGCATTTCACGTATAGTGCTCTGTAATATAGACGAGTAATGCTGATTGAACTCATTCTGGCCTCGTCTGCTATAGGTTACGCGTCGTCTCTCACCTACGCTAGTAATGGAAAAACGGCCGAGGTATAAAACGTATGTGGTCTATCTTATTGTGAGTAGAGCTAAGTTATCGTACAAGCTTTATGCTATGCTAGGCCATGAATAGGTACTTGAGACTATAACGCTAATCATAACTCCTACATCCTGCTTGCCGGTTAATCAACATGGAACATGTAAGCTAACAGCCCGCATCATTGAATCGTTCAATATTCGTTGCTCGGCTCACGTACAGGTATATTGTATTTGTGGATTCATGTATAACATGTGTAAACATGATTTGGTATGGTGTGAAAGCCTAAAGCTCTAATTTATTTCTCATATTCCATTTCAAATTCATGCTGTAATTTATTCTTCTGAAAATTCTGGGAATTTTCCGGTCCCCTTTTAATTTCACCATATTTGAATTCTGTTAAGCCACTTTTATCTCATTATCAAGTGCTCCTTCAGAGCTATGAGACTTGCTGGTTTTTTCAATTGTTTCTAAACATAGTGATTCAAATTAATTCGGACACTTTATTATGTATATTCTCGGTCCAGAAGTTCATATTTTCCTCAGTCTACTTCTGTGGATCTCTTTGCTATCTGACACTGTGATGGTTTCTGGACTAGAATCCACGGAAATGGACGGTCCGTTTTGGCCGTCAAAAGGAAAATCAGGCGCTCTCAAACGCAGTTGCGCGTGCCAGCATTGACGAATTTTTCTCGAGTAACATTGAAAAGTGAGCCTGCTTTCTTTCATGCCCGGCGGCACCCACGACCATTACGCTCTTCCGATGCTTCATCCGGAACGTTTTTAATACTCTTACTGCATACTAGCAGCCACAGCCACCTTGTTATTGGGGCTGTTCTTGGCGGATTCTTTTCGCTGACTATTTTTTCAGATCTCGTGACCAAAGTTTCAGAACGAGGCTTTAATTTATTAGAAATGATCATTCTACCAACATAGCTTGCTTATCTGATTCCTTGCGATAGAAAAATGCTCTTGGACTCTTTCCCGTGGTTTTAATTGTTCTAGAAATAATCATTAGTGAAGCCTTCACATGAGGTAACGTGTTTTCCCATATCTCTCAATAGTTTTTTATCAATAGAAACTTCAACTTCCGTTCGAATTTTTTTAACAAAAACGTGAGCGTAAATTTACGAGGCTGAGGACACACTCATGTCGTACCGTGACATTCCTGAACTTGCAATTGAACTTGCGGTGTGGTTCACGCAGTCTCATGTTTCGGTTACTACTGGCGCATTGCTGACTCAAATGCCTTTATTTTAATTTGAATTCCATAGATAAGAGGCGCATAAGCGTCCAGTGAAACGGAGGTAAATGATGGTCCTTAAAAGAAAACTAGATACTCAAACTCATTTGTCCTAGTGCCCAATAAAGACCAAACTAACCATAAACAGATGTCTAACATTGACATACTGAAGTGAAGCAAGTCCTAGGAGTAAGAGTTTGACACCGTGTACTCTCCTGCGTGCATTTCACTTTCCCTCCATTTTCTAAGTTAGAGAGCTATTAGAACCGTATTTATTTCCATGCATTATGAGCACAACATGTGCCCGCGTACAGCGTTAACGCTTTTGCTCTCGCTCAGCTCCTCACCTGTCTTCTGGCACGGAGCGTCGCTGTAGGACAGTCTTCAGGATGTTAATGTTGCACTGCAAATTTATGGTAACTTATTGGCAGTGCATGCGAGCCTCCATAATGGGCCATATATTTTCCAGTCACTATTTTAATGAGATAATTTGTATGACAAAGGCTAGACGTTCAAAAAACGGAGATGAAGCAAGTGATTTGTGTGCCCTCATCTATAATTTGCCCTTATCAACTGCTACTAGTGCAACCGATCATCCTGCTATTCACTATCAATATTTCTAAGCATTTTTCTTGGTGAATGCTTAAATATTCATGAACCTTCGCTTCGTATGATTAATGTATGAACGGCGGATTAAAAGTAGGGGAAAACATTTCTCCCCTTCTAGAAAGCCATCAATATTGCTCGAATGATATGAACATTACGCGATGAAATACGTACGGATTGACTCGGTAACGATCGCTATCGTTCTAATAGGAAATATAGAATCCTTGCTCTCATAATAATAAATTTAACTGCCGCTGTGAAGTTTTTATCGCAAAGGAATTCTACCGCTGAATTGCCTTTTGATCTCTTAATTAAGTATTGCTGCCCTTCTCGTTTTTTCTGTAATTAAATTGTAGATCGACAAGAATTCAGTTGAATGACACTTTAGGCATCGAGTTAGCAATCAATGAGCCATTCATTTAAACGTAAGCGACTAAGCGCTGGCGCAGAGCTCTCGAGGGTGCGAACTGAAGTAGAGTGTCGTGCAGCCCACTTTTGGGACGTCCCTCCTCCAGACTTTCGTGTTCTCTCCTTCGGGAGTAATCACTAATGACAGCCTTGCATCCTATCTAGCATTGCCGGGGACTTCGCACTTTTTGAGGTTATTTGTTTATTGCGCTCGCACAGGGTTGAATTGAAAAATTACTTCACGTACATAAACAAATAGCGGTCTGTGAGTCCCCGTTGTACTCCATACTAATATGTATTGTGCTAGGCCTGGAGTGTCGTAATAATGTCGGCTGCCTATTTCATACGTCGACTGAAAATTTGAAAACATGAACTAGAATGCTCACTTTTTGCAGCTGTGCAAATGTATTTAATTGAAAAAAGTATTTGTACAGAATATATATAAATACATATATATATATTTTTTTTTCTCCAGTCACTTTAAATGACACAAAGTTAATTAACTACACCGATGCATCAGTGAATTTCTTCATCAATATGAAATGAACAAATATTACGGAAGTGAATTGTAGAAAATATTGAATAATAAATTTACAGTTACGAAATGTGGCTTCACGTGGAAGAAGTACCTTTCCTAGCTTATCTATTTTGGTATTTTAATGTACAGTTAAGTCAAGTTCTCTCTGCTTTAAAATGTAATAGATTTTTCAGGCAAACTCTAATCTAGGGAGCGTACTGGAAATATTTTCAATTGACCATTTTACACCCCGTCTTGATCTGATACTGATGAATCTTCATGTTTGTATGGAGTATAGCGTTAATAACCTATAAATCAACACTCTCATATCTTCCTTCGTTCCTTCCTTCGCGTGTCACGTTTTACAATAACTGCACAGAAGAAAATTCGCAACATATAAAATCGACAATTAATTTGAGTTCACTTTAGTTTCCAGGATACGGCTGTAGCTTACATGAGCAACAGTTTTTCTTTTCAAGCGAAAACTTTCCAAGTAAAAGCTTTCGAAATAATTCAGATGTAATACATCGGAATCGGCTGAACCCATTTGAAACGAACTTAAGAAATGCACGAAGAGCTGCAAATCGAGAAAGACTGGATCGCTTTTGAGCTCATGAAAGATTGAATATTGCAAACCCTGAGAATGCGAGGGAGAAAAAAAACACAAATGCGAAAAAAGAAGGGATTGTTCTCACGGGAAACAACCAGAGATAGAGAAGAAAAGAAACCACATAAGTGACGATGAAACACCGCAAACAGATGTTAGAAGTCAATGGCACTGCCCGAGTTACTAAAAACGGGAATTTCCATGGGTACAGGGTAAATAAGGCTGTGTTGAGCTGTTGAAAGCGGTGTGCATTTATTGCGTAATTTCTCGAAGAGTGGTTTTTAATCTTCGTATGATTTTTTTTTTGAAGAGTGATTCTGAATCTGTTAGGGTGTCATTCAATGAAGTTGGGGTTTTGGAGTTTCTTCAACCTGAAGATAGGATTTGTCAGTTTACACAACCCGGTAGAGGAGGAAATTATTTCTTGAAGATGATTTATCTAAAGTCATCAGCATCCTGGAGCTTAGCAGAACTTGGCGTTCTATCTTCAGCGGGGATCGCAGTGGACTTGTTTTTTTACATTTTTTTTTAAAAAGTGACTTGACAACAGTAAATACTGTTTAGGCGGTACAGTTGAAGTACAAAAATAGTCGGCAGAGAGACCAATGAGGTCTTCTGCCTCGAGAAGCCTTTGCCGCTGGTGGGTGTGTGTTCCATCTGATCCAACTCGGATGTTATTTCTCGAGAAGGAGGGGCACATCCGGCTGTCGCATAGTCGGTGCTAAAATATTCTTTAGTTCCTTTGAAGTCAAGAATCCGTGGCTTGTCAATCTGGGACGCTATATTCTGCTTTTAGAGACTAAACTCTTAATCTGGGATTCTAGCTTCAACGTCGTCGATCTCACTGTTCAGGAGTCTTTTATTCTGAGGGAAACAGACGCTTGGTTCAGCAATATGAAAATTTTTATTTTGAAAGACGATTCGGTTAGTGATAAGATAGGGCAACTGGCCTAAACTGAAGGACTGTAAATTGCTGTCCTGACAGTTGTGCCGTAGGAGTATACTACAAAATTAACAATTGTTCTCGTCAAGGGAAAGCTCTTAAAATAAAAGCTTTCTGAAACCTTAAAATTTTAATTTATCCAACGGTCCTCAAAATTGCTTGAGGTGTATTTGGAAATTTGAAAAACCGCAGTATTATCTCGGGCCGAGCTAGTGTATTATTAAATTACGTACGAGGAGAGGCTATAGAAACAAACTTTTGTATCTTAACTGTTGGTAGTTTTAAGAATTTAGTTATGACTTTGATGTATGAATATCTCAGCAGCTTGTGTCACAATTTCAGCTTGTTTATGTCACGATTATATGTTAGGTTACGATCTTGCTTATCTCCAACAACACGTGCATGTATGTAACGATTTTCACTGCTTGTGACGGAGCTCACTGCGAAGATTTTCTTGTCATACAATATGATATTTTCCCTCGTCATGCAGCCGCTATGGTTTCCTTGATTTATGCCAACATTGATTTTACCCGTATAACATTTCTCCTTTAAAGAACCTGAAGTCAATTGCCTCGATTACTTCTATCGTGTACATCACATCGTCTTGTTTAAGTTCCAATGCATTGTTCACCTGGAATCAAATTCTTCATGATCTTGCAAGTATTTCTCATCATTCACTAACTCAACTTTCAATAGTTGGTTCGGTAAGGTCGACTTCTTTCGCTCGGAATACTTTTACTAAATCGTTTAGGTTGTGGCCCAGGTTATTAAGTGTTGAGGCGTGCATTGAATAGTTCTATCATGTTCGGATGGGATGTATCCGTAGTTTTCTCAAAAACAATTGAGTCACTTGTACCTGTTATTGGCCATTGTTGCTGATGAAGTTTTTGAAGACAACCGAATTTAAAAGTCCAGGAACTTAACGACGGATTACGTGAACTGAGGAAAGTTTGAATCTGAGACATTTCAAACAGCATTAAGCATTATGCTCTGTACAGAATTTGAACTTCAAATCTTCAAAGTTACTGAAACTGATTAAATCTTTTAATAGAAGCCATAATCACTTAAGATAATTCTTGAAATAGATAAATCTGTAGCAGCGCGTAAGATAATCTATCGTTCACTTTATTCATAACTGTTTACACGGTAAGGATTTTCCCGTCAGACCAGAATTGTATGCCATACTCTATTGGCGACGTGTGTGATCTCAGTCAACATTTCTCTTGCCCGTGCTGAGCCATAGAGAAAGCACAACATCACCGAGGATTTTACACCTTAACGTCTTTTGACACTTTGCTGGCGCCGCACGATAAAAAATCTGGTGATAAAAATCCAACCTCTGCCTTCAATAGATTGTGCAGCGTACGTGTTTATTGTGTGGTAGTCTCTACCTGTCACCTCAATTATTTTCTACGTATATTTACCCTCATTAAGACTTTTGACTCCCAATGTTTCAAGCAGTTGAATTCTACTAGGCTCCAGAGTGAAAGGATAATTTTTTAACTACAAATTGTTCCATTAAAAGGCACTCAAATTTCAACGGATAAATTGTTCAAAATTCATACTGTTGATGATATGTGTTGATAATATTGCCTGTAATCTTGGTAAACTGCTATATTATTCTGGATTGGTTCAAGTCACTGCTTCACATTTATCAATGATTCTAGTACATCAAAGAAATTAAAGCACTGCCACTGCATCTCAAATGTTTTTACTGTGTTATGCTCACAACAATAATATAATTTGTGTCTGCGCTCATACATCTAGATTTATATTTGTTTGAATCGATAACATCAATTATCTTCGGAAACCAAGTACAAATTTTCATCGAGTGAATCGTTAAGAGGCATGTCAACATAACCACGGGCTGTGAATACTCTTATTTGACTTGTTAAATTAGACGAGATAAGAATCTAAAATAACATCCTGCTGGACAGTACGCAGAGACTCTTTGATAGCCTGAATTTATTGATAGCCTTTCCTAATATCAAATGTTGATACTGATGATTGAACTCACGTTACTGCGTACCTTCAACAGATCTTACTAGTTTAGATTCTCGTGTTCTGGATGCAAGGTGGTGTAAATAGTAAGCTAAAATAAAGTACTTGTTAGCTAATGTGTATTTTTCAATGCTAATATTTAATGAAATATTCAAGATAATGAATATTCAATCACCACAGCGTGACCTGTGGGGATCTTGATAATGGTTCGTGAAACACATTTTAGACTTGCTTTATTCCTTGGAACACGCTGTCTTTGCGACAGCACTAGCGTTGCGTTAGTGTTAAATAGTGATATCATACACTCAGATTTATTTATAATGGGGCATTTAACAAATATATACCATCTACGTGAATGTGCGTCTTTACGCGTTCATGGTGAATTATATACAAACTTCTCACTTGTTGCATATTTAACATTTAACTACAGTGTGGCAAGTTTAAGTTCTATAATCTCTTCAATAATTGTAATTTGTTCACTCGCAGACAAACTGAAGTAATGTAACTGATGCGCTGACATTCTGCCATTTAACTCATGAGCTGACTTCTGTTGTGCCACTGAAGAACGCAACTTCTGTATCACAGGAGGAGACGGCTTCTAGCAACGACGGGGATGTCGCCCAGCTTTGTAACTCAGATACAAAACTTGTGTCGTGTGACGAGTAAAAGTGGTGTCAAAACATTGCGACTTGAGTTACGAGCAGAATGAGGTAAAACTCATGTTTTCGGGCATGAGACTCAATATATTTCCCTTCCAATCAGTTATTAATGTATATTTATTCGCTAAGTTTGCTCATAATTTCGCGATATTCTCGAAATATTGGTACGTTACAGTGCATTAACGAATAATGAAATTTAAATTTATTCCACGGTTTAATTTGGTCCGAGCTTTTTTAATTATGAAAGCAAGAGTAAGCCGACTGAGCACCAGATCGCTGCTCTGACCGTGGCCGCGACTCCTGCTGCTCGGACGTAGGCCTCACACAAGCGCGATTGGAATTTATCGGGTCTTGAGATTGGTGCATTCCTATTATATTGCCTTCTAGCCGGAGGGGAAAGGTTATTTTGTCTAACTCTTAGTTAATTTTGAAAAAATTCCTATTCGTCATTCTATTTTGCTGTATTTGCCAAGGCATGTTTTTGTGTCTTTCAGGAGGGTGTCATGAAGTAGAAATATATTTTTATGTCGCGTTCATGTGAAAAATAAGTGTGAACTGGGCTCACGAAATTAAAATATATTTGAAGCTTTATTCTGTTTTTCTCTCGTGCAGAGTTGCTTTATTTTGCAGATGTATTGTCCGACTCATTAGCCCACGAGTCATTCGTCCCCGTGAGACCGCGAAGGCACCAAAATCGGGAGCAATCGTGCTGCTCGTAAATTGAAGATAAATCTGCAAACAACTTCAAAATATATATCAATCGAATGGCATGCTTTATATTATGAAGACGGGACAAAATGTCTCGTCACACAGCTAAAGTTATTAACGTTTAAAAGACTGGCAGTATTGGAAAGTACAAAGAGAAAATGCGTGTCCCATTCCAATAAAAAATGTTATTTTAAATGCCAATTCAAATGTCGGTTTTGACCAACAGTTTTCTTTTGCCGAGTTTCAAGTCCAGCGTGAGCAAACAAGGCTCAATTCAACGAATAAGTCTGCTCGTCGTTACTTTGAATATTCTGCTTTTCGACGATTGATTCACTTACAGGGTGCGGCGATAGTCCCATAAATCTCTTTAATTTGAAATTAAGTTTCTTTAAATCACTTTTTATGTCAAAATCGTTTAACATTACTTTTATACTTTTAATTTCCGAACTTATGATTGTATATAAGATTTAACTCGTTATTAGTATAGGATAGGTAATAGGATTAGGTTTGTCTATCGTATGCTATGGGAAGTGGTGTCCCCGAAGAACACTATTAGGTTAACTCAGCTAAGCTATATAGATAGGCTATCGAAATTTCTGGCTTTCGCGGCTAGTGTACGTCTTTCAATTTTCACATCTTTTTCGCCATCTCGTTTTCGTCTTTTCTTTATTCCTAACTTACTGTTTCTATGCGCAGAGGATCCTGTGTGGGAACGAACACCTCTTGCGCACATTTTCCCCCGATTTTTATTGTCTATACTAAATGGTCTCTTCTTTTTTGGCGCGACATTGTCTCGGTCACTGAAGCCGTTGTAATCTATTCTACCACTACTGTTACTGCTTATATAATATAAGAAAACGAATAAACTTTGAGCCAACATTGAGCTTCATTGCACTAGAGTGTCGAAGTCCTATGTTATTAAAGAGCTAAATGTAGCAAAAGCCACTGTTTACGACATTGCGAACAGATTGTGAACTTTCCGTCCCTGAATTGAACGTTCGCACCCTCCTCTAGTCCCCAGTGTCATGAAGGTCGTGCGCAAGAGTGTCAGGAGAAATTCAACTCAATTCATATGGGGAAGGGATAAATAGCTGGATATAAGCGAAAAATAACTGATAATTTTAAAACTAACCCCAAACTTTCTTTCTCTAAGCCGAAGAAGTTCCAACAACTCGGTGATCTCCAGACACAAAAACGAGCTGACAGAGCCCAGCGTCTACTGAACTTACTGAAGGATGACACGTAAAGAGAAAAAGATATTTAAGGTTAAAAGGTATTAATCGTTGGGGCAAAATTTAACCTGCAAAATGAAAGACTGCTGGAAAGCAGCCTGAAGATACCCCGTATGGTATGAGATATGTTTATAGTCGTCAAAAGACGGCCTCCGTCATGGTTTAGGTGGGTGTCTCAAATCTTGGAAGTCTTCCCTCATTATCGAGGGAAAAGCCATGAAAGTGAATTCGAATTCATACATAGAAGAAATTTCGGCTCCTACCGTTCGAAAAATCAAGGAACATTTCAAGGAAATTGATTTACGTTTCTAGCAAGATGACTCGCCTTCGCACGGGTTTGAAAAACTCATAAATTCTTGAAAAAGATAGTCAATTTTCTCCTAGTCTTAGAGCAAAGAAATGTGTCTTCCTTCTCCAAATTTAAATCGCCAGGACTTCAGCGTTCGGTCTATGTTGGAGGCTGGTGTCTGTGGGTCACTGCATACCACTGGCCGGCTATTTGAAAATGTCCATGAAGAAAGTACTTTTACTGAAAGATTTTTGTGCAATGAAGAATCACAGCATCGAAAAAGCTGAAACTTATTCATATGCTACCTGTGGAGAAAAGTACATTGATCATGATTGCGTTTCCTCATGCATTAGTCTTTGTTGGTTCAGCTACCAAACAGGATATAAACTTTTCGACCTGCTATCGCATGACTATAACAGTCCTATTCGACTTCAATCGATAACTAATTAAAAATGGTACATATTTGTCGATTGTGTGCCTTACAACACAATGCATCGGATTATTTATTTATATATTATTCCACGTATAAACTTCTAAGTCGTCACAAATTTTGCTATAAAGAGAATGACTTTTTACCGCACGGGTTACGTGAGGTATTTCTTGCGCTTATGAAATCACGTGGAAAAGTGTTATCTCTTTATTCTCTTTGTTTGCATCCCCTTTCAATGCTTTAAATTCATGACTGTTATCAAACATACAATACAGACCAGTGTAAATCTCGTGTTAGTCGGGATTTCATGCAACAGAAACTCCTATTTTGCCTGATGTCAGATGAGTTAATAACGTTGAACTCTGGAGAAAGTTCTGAGATATCTAGTGAGTAACTTCAGATATGGGTATCTTACTAACAACTGAAGGGGCTGATGCGCTCGTTGTGACGCCAAGTGAACCTCGTGCCAACTGTAGAACTTTCGTTCACATATTTGCTTTATGCGTATGGATTGCGTTGATGCCTTGATCTAATGTATCCCCTAAGTCATCTGGAAGACCATTCATATTGCCAAAAATCGTACCGAGAAAGAAGACAAAATAATTTCTACAGACATTCGTAGACATTTTGAAGCTTGATTACAATTTTCATTGAATTCTCTACTTTTACGTTTGCCGACAAGTATTCTAGCCATATATTTTAATTCTCCAAGCTCTTCTATAATTGTACGGAGTTAATAACGGTAAAGTTGTGCTTCGCTGAGACGTCGCCTGGACCCGCGTCGATACGAGGGAAGGGATGGTGGAAAGAGGGCATCCGCACCACTAAGCAGGAAGTGCGATATTCCTTTTCCGGCAGAGGTGGGCGGCTGCGCCAGGTGTTCCGTTCCTTCTCTGATCGGAGGAAAGAAGGGAGCTTGTCGGCCTGCTTCGTGCATTGCTCTCGGCCTTCATTGTTCGTAGAACCGCTCGAAATTCCCATCATGCGTGTGAAAATCAAGCGCAGGAAAGTGCTGTACCTGTGCGGTCTTTTGAAAGCTCACGGCATGTTCTTGGGAACGGAAACTTTTTGTTCTCATAGCATGGATTGAAGCTTTTCGCATTTCAAACATTTACTAAAAGTTTCTCATTTTTTTACGGTATTCATTCCTTTCGTCTGTAATTCTTCCTGCACTTGTATTGTTCATTTCTTTCTGAGGAGGTGGTATTGCTTGCGGTTCGTGCTTGGAGAAGCAAATCAAAGGAAGTTTTTGGTTCTAGCATTACTTGGAAAAAAATTTATGGACGAAAAAAGTTGTGGTTCTCCAGCGGACGCTGTGGTCGTGACACATTGTCACGTGTTCACACGCTAATGTGCGATGAAAGACAACACAAAGCCCAGGAAGCTGCGTTCTCATCTAAGATTTCTTGCATCTTTCTTCTGATGCGCTTACGGCCTGACTGTACATGAGAAGGGCTCTTTTGTTCGCGTCTCAACGCCGGACGCAACAGTTATCTTGAATACGTTTTTTTGCCTAACTTCAATCCGCTCTGCAATTCTGGTTTTGTGTTTTGGCTGACTTTATTTTATTGCTATTTCATCTACATAAATTATGAGGTAAAATTCCATCAGCAGCAGTTTAATACGAGCTATGTTCATATTTTTCCGTCACAATCAGCATTGCTCGGGAAATAATTTTTCACCGCTTAAAGAATGAAAATTGAATGAATTCCGCCCATGGTTTCGTACAGACGCGGCTACCTATATTTACATGTGTACTAGCTGCAACGGTTCCCTCAAAATTGGCATGCATGTTGTGTATACCCTCTCTCGCTGTGGTAAGAGATTTAATTGTTTCAGTATGAATGTTTATTTCGGACTCCTCTTTTGAACCAGTCTTATGAATTTTTTCAGTGTCAAACGACTGGAGAATGTTTTTTTCTGTTCACAGAAGAAGTGTATAAAGTGTAAATGTACACTCGTATTTAGGCTTCTGTATACATCAATGTTTACCGGTATCAGGTACTGAACAGTGGAATCACTTTTCAGTACCTGATACTGGTAAAGTGAGGCTGATTGAGATAAGAGCCATGCGTGGTGCTGAATGTAAAACAGTTACCATCACTTGCACTACAACGCGTATACTTCCCCATCCAAATTCCATTGAATGTAAACGTACCATCATATGTACCCGAACAATTTTAAGAGTATACCTTAATAGAAAAACTAGGAGTTCTCCACGACACAGTTGTGAGTGAAAACCCTGTTGTTGCTAACATCGGAAATTGTGCTTGTCATGAGTGAAGTGCCTAAAATTTTGAGGCCGTATATCACGCCCCCCGCTGAGCTAACGAACGCATTCTGCCCGAGCCTGTGACGAACACCCTATTGTGTTGGCCGCCTTTGCTGCTCACTGAGCAAGTGACGCCGGTCGACAGGCGGCGGTGGCGGTGCCTTGTTACACGGTCGCTACATCGGGCCGTGAGGGTGTACGTGCCCTGCTCTCAGCCTTCACGACGCGCTATGCTTCAAGAGACGACTTCCTCAGTCTTCTATTTTGGTATGGACCCCGTGGAGCTGAAACATTACCTGGACTTGTTTTGGGCTTTGAAAATGTTCAGTGTAATTCGCTTGGAGCCGTGGAAGCGAGAGAGTCGCGTCGGCTATGTCCCGTACATTTCTGATTCAGTGAAAGAGCTTTCAGTTTTATCCGTGTTATTGCAACGGAATTTATCAATTTTGTGGAGTTTATATATCGAACAATGTTCACTTATGCACTCGAAAGTCTCTCCTCAGTGAAAGACTTTACTCGTTGGAACTCGTTGCATGGGATGTTGACAGTGTTGCATGTGCTCTAAATGGCATTAGATGTTAAGGTGGTCAGATGCGACCGAGAACGCTTTCGAATGCAAATTTTCTTTTTGTATGCAATTCAGTCCCTTCAAGCAGCGGCGCTACTCTGAAATGGGCGTTTTCTATAGCATGCGCGCTACTGCATTTTTTAAAATAATATCTTGGAATTTCTTCTGTTGATATTGAATAAAATTGAATTTCTTTCACAATCGAAGGCTGCAGTTAAACTGCTTCATTCAGTATTTATACTACTAAGCACAAGTGTATTTAGTTAACACTATTATTTTTCAAGTTCGATTTAGTTTGCTTTTACATTGTAGATGGCTTGTCGAAAATATATCTTTTATAGTTTTCTTCCTAAATGTTTCAAACTTAGTTTCTGTCACGCCAATGATACGTAGATTTACTATAGTCATTTTTTTCAGGAGATACGGGAAAACGGGATTAGTTTGTTTGGAATTAATATCTGTGGTCGCATCGTAGATCTTTGTTGCCAGCGTTGTTGTTCTTGATTACAGATCTACTATTCGTACCTAATGATAAGAATACAGACCTTCAACATGATGCAAAGGCGGTGCGTGTTTCTTAAATTAGTATTTTTCAGAAATAAGTGAAAAATTACATACATGAACGTAACGTCGTGCAAGAATCTTTCAAACCAATAGTGATACTTAGCTTTCTCATTGATGCCTGAAATCGTTCCAGGAGCGAGCTCTTTCTACTGTAATTTGATCTATCGTCATTGCGATTTTTTATTTGGTATTTTAAAATTTTAGTCGCTCATAATTTTTCTTACACCTTCAAAATGATCACGTACTCATTTTTTCATGAGAATTCGCCCAGCCTTCGTATCTGTCTGAGATGGGCAAATAAACCAAGAATACCAAAAAAAGTAAACTCAATGCCCGTAAAACAGGTATAATCATCAAGTGTTACTCCTTACCCAAATAAGCATTTAAAATGAAACTCTGAAGAAAATGTGCTCCAAAACTGGAAAGTGACGTGATAATTTGTTTTTACTAGAACACAATCCGGGTCTCCTTCATGTCCAGGTACCAGTATCGCAACACAAATAGTGTTTGAATAAAGGCAACATAGCCTGAATCATATTTTAACTCGCTCTGTGTTTCTTGAGTCTCTCAACAGTGTAAATACCGATTTTGGATTTGCTAATCTTTTCTTTTCAGTTTCAATGTCTCTATTTTAATGTTTTTCTATCATTTTGTGTATAATTTTTCAAGTTGTCAAAAAGTCGAAAATTGACTCGATGAATCAATTTGCAGTGTGGCCGTAAGGTACAATTGGCTTGCCGTCGATTTATGAACGTGATCTGTATAAAAAGTCGCTGTTTATTTTTGGGATACTCTAGCTAGTCAATGTGATTAATTTCTTCCTACGGGGCAGACTAACTTTTTCTGCATTGTCTAACATTGTTTCATGCTTGAGTTTTTGAAGCGTGAAACTGCTCCGGTTCGGGCGCCGCATCACAAAAAGTCCGAGAGAAACTAGAATCTGACTTCTTTTGGCAATTGGTATGATTGTTCGCCAATTTTTGACGTTTTGCGGCTAGAATCCGGTCAAACCGTTTTACTTTACTTTCGTGGTCTTCAAGCCATTTTTTTTGGTAATTATTAATGTAGTTTTACAAGGCTGCAATCGAGTTGTATTTGGGTCATGAGCTCTCATTTATCGTGTAAGAGCTACAGGTAATTCATGGCCTTGAGCGTGTTATTAAAATTGACCACATGCTCTCGAAAAGAAAAGAAAGAATCTTGTAGTTTACAGCAGTGACCACAAAACGAGGAGCGCCGCGAAGGACATGAGAATACAGAAATTAAAGAAATAATTTCTGGTAAGAAGATAAGAAGGGCAGCGAGCAGTGATGTGTCAATTCTGACAAATCCGAAATTACTCCCTTCAAACCGTATAACGAATCTCGAATGTCTCGTGTTTGTTTAGTAAAAGAAAGTTCCACTGTTGCGCAAAGTGAATGAGGAATTTTACCCGAACTGGTTAGTTAGTTTTTTTTGTCGTTTCTAACTCTCTCAACTTATTACTGCTAACTGAAATTGGAAGTCTGTATGGACTTACCTGCAGGTATGCTTTTTGTGTCTATCTGTAACAAATCTCTCTTGGGTCTCTTTCTCATTTTTGTTGTCATACGGTATTTTATTTCTCATCATTTTGAGGTAACTCCTGGCTTTGGACTATTTTCATGGGACGGACCGCTTTCATATATGGTTCCCATATTGAACTTACCGGAGAAAATTAGGCTCTTGATACTTTTTTACTTTTTCTCGAAAGAAAATGAGGTATAAGAAATGCGTTTTTCGCTTCTATTTTCAAAGAGTTTCACCTCCCTCTATTTTTGTAGTAAAACGATGGAGGTAAGCCTCTTAGATGTATTTCAATGCAAGAAACAAATGTTATACAGCGATTTTTGAAAAAACTAAAAGAATAATTTAGTAGTTCGATTTTTTTATCAAAAAATCTCCATGTTTTCCTATAATTTTGCCTATAATTTTTCAAGTTGTCGAAAAAATCGAAAATCACCAAATAATCTTTTTTACGGATGAAATTCTTCGCCGAATGAACTGCGCTTCATTATTGTAGGCAGAAAACTCCAAGAGAAAAAAAAACACCTCAAACTCAAACAAATACGTTTTTCAACAGAAACAAATAAATTAAAAATATATTATTTCATATGAGTTTTATATGAATTACATGAAAGAGCAATGCCTTATATATTATACAATCGATTTAGAATGATACTCACCAAGCTCTGGGACCGGTGCATTGCCCAGAGTTAGATCAGAGATGGTGAGAAGAGTCTGAAAGCGGATATTGAAGTGAGGGGAACGTAATCTCCCTCCTAATTCATGCAAATATGCATTCAGCACTCGCATCATTTGGCCAGAACTATTCTAAATTAGTTTTATAGTAATAAATTATCTGCCGGTGAATATTAGGTAATATCGTCAAAATAATTTTTTCTCTTTCTTCATCCGTAGCGCAGTTGGTTTCGCAGGTACGGTTTTCAAATTTTGATACGCTATAAGGTACGTGTCAAAAACGTTTTGCAATGAAAAATCAAACATTCGATCAAAACTTCTCAAGATTGTCCCCTTGAATTACTGTGGAAATTTGAACCTGCTACATTTCGTTTCTTTTACGTGAAATAATAATTCTGATATTGGTGTCCTGAACTTAAATATTTTTCTCTAATTATGACTGTATGATTCGCACGGGACTGAAGTTGAAACTCTATTCAAATAAAATACAAAACGCTACTAGCGTAACCGTATTCTTCGTTTGCATAATTTCACTTAAACGATCGCTCTCTTAAATTGTGCTGGTACTAATGCTTGTTTTAGCTGTTATCACATATTTATCTTTTATGTATAGATTACTTGTGTTTCAGGTATAACTTACTCCTAACGCGGGTAGGGATCAACTTTTCAACTCCATTTTTGCAGTTCGATGGGTGAGCAAATTTTTTCTTCAAGTGCAATACTTCCGTTGGCTCTAGCAAAAACCCTGCGGAAAAAAACCTTTGAATTTTCGTAGTCCTGCAAAAAAAATTGCGGTAGCTCTTTCTAGACTTTCTTCATTTCAATACATTGAACTCAGGACTCAATTGGAAATGCAGTTTCTGCAGACGAAAATTAAAACCTTTTATGCAGTCATGAACTCGATCGACTTTTGAAGCTTGAGGTATCTGAAGCTCATCATGAATCGAACATTTTTTGTGTACGAAATTCACGAGCCTCACTCAGCATTAAGCCAGCATCTAAGAATGGACATTTGTAAATAGTGGATCGTTTTGGAGTGCTATTTTTTCTTACCTGAATTCCAGTATTCAGGTATGCAATAACCTCATTTTTAAGGTACAAGTTTTCGAGAGTCAGCGAGAGGATGCCCTTCGATAGTTCCGATGCAGTCTCAGATCAGAGAAACTGGAAGACCTTGACGTTGTGAGCTCCAGATTTTTATCTATGTATCTTTGAGAAGACCGAATGAGCACAATATGTTATAGTCTTTGTAGGATCGAGTTTTATTCTAAAAAATGTGTTTTTTTTAGACTTGTACAGTAATTTTAAAAGGGCGTAATAGTACTCCTGATGGAGCAAATCTGAAATGAAGTGAGAAATTGCTTGAAAGGCGAATGTACTGAATTTTTATTTATTTTTCTTAGGCTCTCACATAATTAGGTCAAAATTTGACGCACCTAAAGCTCGTGAGTTCTGAATCGTAGTTTGTATATTATTTAAAATGCGTTATTCTGTACAGTATGGTTCTTTGACGTACCGTTTAGTTTGTGGCGGCTTGTGGCAAACTGAACGTGTCGTTCAGTTTGGTTTAGTTTTGCCCTACTTTTGCTACTCTACTTTATTTTCACAGCTGCGAAGAGCAAATGTTGTAGCCAGTTATCGACCAACCTCTATTTCAGTAGCAGTGCTTATGAAAACATAATTATTTTTTAGCGGTATATAACTTTTTTTCATTCTCGTAGTAAGTAAGCTACAGTTCAGGCCAGCCAGTTTTACCACATATGTATGTTTTATTGTCCCGATTACTCCTTCCATTACATATTCCTTATTAATGGTGTTCGTGCACACGGTCACTTTCAAATACATATTTATTCGTTTTCATTTAACAAAATTGTTTTGTTAATTTGTTCGTACAAATAATAATTTACGACCAGGTCAACGTCCGGTGGCGCTGTTGAGATCTGCGGCCGAGTCCGCAAACTTGTGGGTTAACTTCTTGCAGTTAGCAAGGCCGAAACTTCTCGTTTTCCGCTGGATGTCACTTTTAAGGCTTGCCTTCTGGAGCTCACAACCAACAGCCTGCATACCTTACATCTCGGTTGGTCGACGCCTACTGAATTTAACATTTTTCATGTTCTAGTAATTATCCATGCTTGATAAATTTATGATCATTACACCTTGCATTACGTACCACTCGAGGAATACCAAAACTGCAGTAGCCTGCAATGCTTTGCCTGCCATTAGTTGAGTAATGCATGCTATACTCCTTCTACTCGTGAACGTCGACCTTTTAGGGCAGCTTTCAAGCCCATACGGTAATTCCTCGACCATAACGGATATTACGTTCTAAAACCTCTCGCGATAGATAAAAATCCACGATGAAGATATAAAATTGACTAAAAGTATCCATTTGGGCATTTAAGGTATATTTTTATTCATTACAGCTTCTATAAGGCCTCCACACATTCGTATTTATCTCTACTATATTTTTTTCAGTGATTTCCACATTCTACGCTGCGGCAAGTATTTTCCTCACTACGTGCATTTACTGCCTGAAGGTTGTGAAAATGCAGAACGTTTGATAATATAATAGGGCTTGAAATAAGTTACGATTGAACGTAAAAAAGAAAAAAAGACACTACACGGATAATGACCGAAGGAAAGCATTTGTTGAATTTATACACTCTCGGTAAACAAAGTCGAATTTACTTTGAATATTTTTCAAAAATTTTGCAAACCGCAATGTAGCGAGGGATAATTGTATTACAGGTTTCCAATTTCCAAACTCTTATCAGTTCTAATGACACAAAACCAGTAGGAATAGGAAACTCGAATACATTATGTTGTGTTAATCATGATTCATGGTATGAGATCTGGAGCAGGGTAATTGTAGGAAGATGCATTTTCTCGTAGAGTATGCGAAGTCCCGTCGAGTACTATTGCTGAAGCTGTTTTTATTCTGAAAAATTCTCGCGTTTGTATGGCTGCGTGACACTTCGTCCATTTTTTCACTCTGAATTTTTATTCTGCGTATAGTGGAATTTGTATCACACTACTCAGGTCAATCTATTCACTTTCATATTGACCTGGTAAACGATCTCTCTTCGTTGGAGCCTCCATTGGCTAGCGTCGATTCAGCAGCCCTCCCGACTATTGAAGCTTGTGACCGTTGGTTGCCCCTTGTGTAGCATACAGGGAAACCTTGATGAATTATCCTCCACCGTTCATTCCATCCTACGCTCAAAATTCATTTCTGTCCAAAATGAATTTAGAAGCATTTTACCTTCGTAGGATTTTAAAATTGAACATGGTGACTTATTTACATACTGTATTCGGCTGGATGAATTAATTGTTTTTACTGGGATCGTAATTGACCTCTCCGTATCTTGATGAACTTTCAAATGATTTAACATTCGTATCTGAATGCGCCTAAAATATCAATCTTTCGTTTTGATTTTCTTCTTGTGTTATTGAAAATCACCTGACTTATTTAACAGTTAAGATAAAATTTAATTAATCTATTAACACCTTTCGAGTGCGCGGGGTGTTATTGTGCTACCTCGAAGTGCTGAGCTGGGGAAAGAAGGTTGGGAAAAATCCGGAGTAATTTGTCCCTGAACAAATTCTAACATTAGTTGTGTCTTTTAAACGCACGACATTTCGTCGAATTGCCCGCTATAGCTTCATTTTAGTGTGCTTAATTTAGCGTAAAATCCTTTTTAGCGTGTTTGTTCAATTTTACAGCTACTTTTGCGTGCGTTCAAACGAACTTTCGTTTTAACGGTCTAGAATTTACACTTTTACGGCCTGAAGAAAAAATTCTCTGTTGAGAACGACTGTGCTTATTGCCTAAATTTAGTCAGAAGACCCTTTGAGGTGTATGCGGTTTTCCATAAAATAATTTTGTAAACATATGAATTGCAGTTGTGCGCCTATGAGAACAATGAAGCAACACATTTTATTATTCTTGAGACGAATAACTGTAGCCTCAGTATGACGTTGTAGTCGTCTTCGAAAAGGAGTTTCTGATACAATGCTCAATCGTAAGCGTATTACAATGACGTATAATTATGCGAACTTTTTAGGGGCTGGGAAGATGCTAATCCTGTAATCTGTCTCTGAATTTACCATTTCTGCAATTCTCACACGACTAATAATTTGCCTTTCATCAAATTTTCTCACTTCTATTGAAATGCGATTACTCATACTGAAAATTGATAAAATTATCCCCATTTGTAAGTAGTACTGCTTTTCCCATCCTCGTTTTACCGTGGAACCCATTCACGCACTTCTTTTGTTCTTTAATACGTGCGTAAAATGACGTATATTTCGGGATTTAAGAATACAAGGATTGCTGCAAAGATTGCGTTACGAGCGTCCAATTACCGCACGACGGCCCCACAGGGAGGACGCTGAGCCGTAAGTGATACCGCCGCTGGGGGCGTAGAAACAACGGGCAAACTAAGCTCAGAATCTAAAAAAGGCGCTCATTGTACCGTTAAAAGCTGCACAATGTTCGAAGTCCTCTCGTTAGTTTTCCCTTACATCTCAAATATCAGTCAACAAAGTATAATATCTTTCAGAATCTCAACCCTATCTAATTAAGGTTTTTAGGAGTCGTAATGGAAGGAAAAAGTCATTAAAGCTGCTAATATCTTCTCAAGTGTAATTAATTTCAGTACTCCTTCTTCCCTTTCTTTGAAAAAACTGCATCATCTTATACGTTAGTTTTACTGCTGTAATTTGTTGCGTGATATACTTGAAGCTGGGCACAGCTGTTATGCTGTGAACTATTCACGTTTTGATCTATTCACGCTTTCTCTCATATTCTTTAGCGTAAGCGAATGGCCTGGCGACGTTTTCCGCCGAACAAATAAGCAAACATTACTAAGCTTCCCTTTGATTCTCTTTCTCGTTGAAAGTACAAATCACCCCAAGATGCACATGGAAAAACACTCTTTATACGTTATAGGCTTGAAGTTTATCGACTAAAATTTATTTCAGTATTCTTCACTGCCTCGTAATGGATGAGAACAATACTTAGAGTAAATATGACTAAATCAGTCGTACGATTCCGTGTTCAATTTGGCATCGCCTATGTCTCAACTCTGCGCAAGTCAAGCCTGGCGTTGCTAAAAAAGAGGCCCCGTGAGAATGCCTCAGCGATGTCCTTCAACACAATAAAATAAAGACAACGTGGGTGTCGGTAGCGACAGTTGCGCTCAGTGAGGGGCGCTACTGCCTCACATCCGCCGTGGAGCGCAAGCAGGATGCAGATCGTTTTGGAGTATCGATCCTGCATGGGGCAGAGTAGCGGGCCGCTGGGCCGTGCGATGCCACCAAGTCCCTCTTTTGACGCTGCGGAAGGGAAAACATCGCACAATCCTACCGTATTGCCGCTCTTCTCACGTGTTGCTTTCTGCACCGAAAGTATTTGCGTACCTGCATGTTGGTTATCCCCTCTCTGGAAAAATATTTCTACTCGTGTATTTTTGAGGTGTTCAAAGCATATTGTTTTCATGCAGGTGGAACTATGGGCTTGAACACCAGCAATCAGTTGTGATTTATTTGCTCATGACTTATAACTTGGCATATCTGAAATCTCATTCCAGCTGTACATACTTAGTTGTACATAAATTGAATTATTATTTTTCATTCGACGCTCTAGTCGTCTACTTGCCTTTACTCACAGAACACAAGAGCCGAAAGTCCGTGTTCTGGAGAGGTAAAAGCGGAACGAGACTTATGTCGACGTCCAATGTGATAATTTATTCGATTAGCCCTGACGAATGTACTTATGAATTAAATGAATTTTCATTGCATTATTATTTGTACACTTACACTTGCAAATTGAACTGAATCCTCTCTTACATCTTTTAACGCATTTTTTTAATGGGTTTTGTATTTTGAGAAGTGGTCATTTGCTCTATTAGGTATAAATGTTTTCTAATATACACCTCAGTGCATGTGCTTATGATTGTCTTGTTGAATTGTCAGGTGAAACATTGAAATTTAAGTGTCTAAAATAGAACTAAAGTTTCAATTTTTTCAAGTTTTTGTTACAAAATGAAATTCAATGCTGCTTGGCTAATTTTAATCGACAGTTCTTACGCTCTAAAATATCCGGCCTTGCTGCGTACCTCAGATCGGTATAGGAATGCTCAAGTATACGATTCAAAGGAGTACGCTCATTACTTGCTGTGCTTCATACATTGGTTTTCAGGCTGTTTCTTCTCAAGCCATCAAGATGTGAAACTAGGTAAGAACAACTTAGCGTATCCCATTGCCAACGTTCCAGCATTGGTGAGGCTGCGCTGCTCCGTAATAGCTAGCGCCGGAGCCATTCCGTAGGTACCATAGTTCAACAGCGTCGCTAATGAGTCCGTGAGAATGTGCCGGTCGTCATGGCAGCAGAATTCTTGTGGTTGGAGGTATAGTACAGTCGTCCATCTGTTCTCCTCCCTCTTTCCTGTGGCTGCGGAACTCCGACGCGTTCCCAATACATGGAGGCCGCTCTGGCCCGTTTGATCTCGGCGTCCGTATTGTGACCGTCTGCCTCGCCAATCCTCTGCGTGCCTTTTGAAGGTAGAGTCTCGGCACGCTTCTCGTGTTTGAATATTTTTCCTTCAAGATGCTACAAATATATTTATACATGATTCGTATTCGTATCTACTTTTTCTGGGTGATTTCTGCAGAGGTACGGTGTATTTTTCATTTTTATGTTTCTGGTTTTATTTATATTTTCTTTTGAGTATTTTCCTGGTTATGTTGCTGCGATGAGCGTTGATATTTTTCTGTTGATTTCTTCATTAAGCTTTTTAGTTTTTGTTCTAGGTGTTTCGCAGCGTGCACAAAGATAACATGGATCTGAATGGATCCGCCGCATCATTA
>VOMN01026790.1:0-17240 GCA_014899125.1 Orchestia grillus
ATAGGTAAGAAATGAGACCAGGATGAAAAATATACCCAGATATTGCTTTCTCTGGGATTTTTCGCCGACGCGCGATAGTGATACTCTGCTGAGGGCCGAAACAGCGTCCAGAATCGGATCTCTGGTTGATTTCCCTTAAGTTCCTCTACCCAGCATCTGCACATTAATAAATATTATTATCGACAATTATCTGTTTTCTCATTTTGACGTAGAAAAATCGAACTTTGATCTTTTTTACGAGCTTTAATGTGAGAGTAATTGAAGGTTGTTTGTGCCGGAAGTAAAAACTAAGCTTAGACTCGCTGAGAGGCATTGGTGAAAATTCTGCTTAGAACCGGGTGAAAAGAAGTCCTATTTTCTTGCTCCTTTTCACATAAGAAAATACATGTATGCATAGAAAATTGTTTGCGATTTAATTCACGTTCAGTTCAAATTTTTTATCTGCATTAGATAATTAAGAGCATGGTAAATACTTTCACTACCTTCGGGCATTTTCTTGAGATTTCAAGTGGTATCTCGGGCGACGACCTTAATTTATAAACGCATTCCGGTTACTGTACAGAGCTCGTACGATACAAGGGCATGAAGAGACCTTATGCACCGCACCGTAAGTTCAACGACTAAGTGCCAATTTAGTAGTTGGAAATTTATCACAATAGCTTTCTAGGACCAGCCCGCAATCGCTTGCCTTAGCTTTATAAACTTATAGTTAATGACCTACTTAAACGACATAAAGCCAGCATCCGCCCTACGATCAATTTAATTTTAATGTTCTCGATAAGACCATTTCTTTGTATGATTGTCTCCATTTTGCTGCAGATGCGAAAGAACTCCTTAAATGTCGGAAAGGTGGTTTTCTCTTTTTTAGTACATACAATAATTATTCTAGTCAGTATATGTACAAGCTTGCAAGCTGCCCTCCTTGATCTTCTGATTATAATCAAAATACAATTTTAGGCCTAGTTATTTTCGCCGTTGAGCGAATCATACTATTTGATAAGGATGTAGCGCCGTATTTTGTCAATTGCCCTATCTTCTACCGAAGTTTCATTGATTACACGGAAAACTAAAACTGCAGGACTTACTAACCGCGACCAGGCGGGACAAAATTAAAACTGCAGGACTTANTTACTGACCGCGACCAGACGGGACAAGACTAAAAACTGCACGACTTACTGACCGCGACCAGGCGGGACAAGACTAAAACTGCAGCACGCGCTGGCCTCGACCAAGCAGTAGAAAAAAAAGAGGGGTTTCCAATTGAATACTTTATTCAACACACTTCTGGCGGCATGATGTCACTCACACGAACGACTGCGACAATGCAAATCAACGAACTAAAACTGCTCGTCAATAAACAATAAATATTTGAATTTACTGAATATTTTCATAATTTGATAGGGTAAAGACTCGTGAAGACACTTAAGCATTACCTACATACAAATTCAAACCGCAAAAAGCCAACTAATGTATAAAAATGTTATAATATCTCATCAGGAGGTAATACTCCACTGTTAGAAGACACCCTAACGTAAAAGGTTTACCTTACAAAAAAATAGAAATTTTATCAGATTGAAATTGTTGCTTCTTTTTGACCGCAGTTTTAAGCAAATTGACCCTATCTGGCATACATTTTTATACAAGTTATGAAATAGTATTTTGCATAAACACTAGTACTTACGTATGCTGGAATGATGTATTGATTTTTTGAAAATAAATTTGCGTAGAAGTGATTTTGACTGCAAAACAATCATTTAAAAATTTAACGAGAACTGGGATGTTGAAGTTGGTAAGAAAAGGTTGAAAGTGGGGAAAAAATATTGAAACTTGTGTCTATAATCACTTCATTCATTCGTGGAACTGCTACAGAACAAATGAGGGATTTTCCGGATGAATATGGAGTTGCAGCTAACAACACCCGTCAAATTCGCGCTAGGCAAGGCCAAGGTAAGAGGCTAACTGCGCTCGATTAGCCAATACATATATCTTAATGGATTCTTATGAGCCCTAGAGCTAGATGACAGTTGACATAAGGCTCACCGTTTCAGTTTATCAATTGGACTTAAGACACCACGGCAGCGGTCACGGCCAGGGTTGAGGGGCACCATTACGGACGACTTAGTGAAATTTCAGTGAGTCCGGTGTGAAAAAAGCCAAGGCCGGACATGCGTGTTTCGTAACGTTAGTCTACAGAAACTTACGAAACTCGAATCAGTGATACGAAGAATTAATGTAACAGCAAGATTTTCGAACATCTGGTTCTGTTAGGCGGTTAATATAACCTCGTGCATTACAAAAATGATTTCATAATTGTACCTACAACAATTCAGCTGACACTGAAACTACACATGAGATAACAATTCGAATTCACTCTAAAAATACATAGACTTTTCAGAGGCAAATGGCTTTCAAATGTTAATGGTTTTCATGCCCGAGAAGGCAGACAAGCTTAATCAAATAGATATTACAGATAACGGTAACCTTTAGTTAGAAATGCACGCTTATTACCAACCTATCATCAAAAATATACTCTGCCAATAGCAACATTGAATTCCAATTGACGAATAAAATATATGAATCACACGCATCAAGCTCAATGAAAGCGCTATCACTTCGGTATTCTAGTTCTAAAGCTAGAAAAATAGTTAAAGAGGCCTATAAAATTTGACGAATATAGAACCAAAGAAAATGCATGATATAAAATGAAGGACGGTTGAGGATAAATTACCGATTAACTGGCTAGCATCGCTACATAAACCTTTACAGTTGAGTAAATAAAATTAAAAAACTTGCAAAGGATTTTGATGACAGTCCCATAATCAAGCATTTAAACACGAGGCTTCTATCGAAGTCGTTTCTAAAGAGGTAATTTGTCAACAGTTCATAACAAGTGAAAAAAACCGTTCGCAAATTACACAACCTACCGCTTTATTTTGAATGATGCTTTCGAGAAGAAACAGAGCACAAGCGCATTCACGAAGTAGAAACCAAGAAGTCGTTGGGAACTTGACCATGGCGCAACCTCGATCATGCTCATAGACGCACCAGTGGAAAAAAGTTGAATCAAAGACACAAATTGATGACAGAACACCACATTGCAGAGAATTGTTAGACCAAAGAATTAGCGAAGTTTCTGAAACAAAATAAAGGGAAATTAATTGAATCAGATTTCTCTAGTCAATTACGAGGCCACAGCGATACTTCCGGGAACCTCGTATGATATGCACACCCAACACAGGAGTAATAACCAAAACATGTCATGCATACACATTAATGCATGTTAACCAATGGATTTTCATTTTCAAGACCTATTGGTGACAATTCTTCAAGTTCGACTATCGAAATTAAGTCTTTCGAACACACAAGGGTAAAATCATAAGGGATCTATATACAAAAATTACAAATTTCCAGTTCACGATGAAACAAGAACAAATTCTACAGACAAATACAAAAATAGTTCGTAAAAATTGTTAGTTAAACAGTTACGAAATTTTACCAGAATCTGTACAGATGTTCTTCAGTCAGCCCCCGCTCAGCGTAACTTGACTGGCGTTGTACTGTCAACAGGGATTACGCCCCCACCAGGCCACATCATGTAGCTCGCGTGGGAAGCGATTGCTTTTTACCAGCGTACAAAACAAAGGGCAGAACCTACTAAAGTCAAGTATGCATTAGAACTTGACAGAAGCAACAAAAGGCGGACGATGGAAACAACAGTTCAATTTTAGAAGGAATTTCAATTTTAAAAGGAATATCGTGATTAACAACATACAGTTAAACTCCTACAGCACCTCCATTATTTAATTGATTGTTGTTACAGAGTCAATTACCAATATTACTCAATTAAAAACAAGGACAAGAATGCTACGTGGATACAACCTAAGATACAACATGGATTCATTTTTTCATTTTCAGCAAACTGAAAAAAAATCACACTGAAATATAGCGCTTAATTATTTCAACATCAAGCTTCTAAGGTGTTTTAGTCACCATGGAAACAAGCGCTGAGGTAATGCTGAGCTGTGTTTTTCGTTGCGACATTTGGAAGCGAGAAAGGCAAACACTGAAAAATAACAGGAATATTCGACCACGCGCAGCCTCTGGAAGCGGCGTCACTAAAGTTTTCGGCCACACAAACTTCGGTGCAACCTCACGATATAATAGGCCAGCCCCATCTTCACGACAACATTGGCTAGCAGCAGCGTTCGGAACTGTTAGGACACCTGCAGCTCAAGAAAATTGTAAGCCCTCTGCAGTTCACGTATGTTTTGAGCCATCTACAGCTTTTAGGATTTTATTTTTAGCATCCTGCAATGCAAGTAAACTTAGGGCCCCCAGCGGGCAGTCCAAGTCTACTATAAGCCATCAACAGCTCTTGGAAATTCCATTAGGCGACCTGCAGTTTCTGGAAATTACTGGCCATCTCGAGCACCTTGCTGCTGCGAGTGGACCCGCTCCCTCCCCGAACCTGCATGGAGAACAGTATTATTAGAATGCGATATTCATTGCAACAATGAGTGCTTTTCAGTCCAACAAGTTAGACCACACACCTTGAATTTACTTTAATTCTTTTATTATTAAACCATACCAGAAAACAACGCTCGCTATGGCAGTAGGGGTAAGTTTATTCCAATTTTTAATCATTATTTGGTTATCTGTCGACGTTGAAAATGCTAGAAATGAAAAAAAAGACGCGTATCAAAACAATGATTTCGAAGTGCTAATTAAACGCTATAGCAGTTAAAATAATCGCCAAATTTTTTACGAATGGTAATATTCAAGACAAAAAAATTGTGCGCGCGATACTGCACAGCAAACGGAGAGTTGCGATTGTTTACAATACCGTCAATTTTGGCGACGGTTCTCACACTAAAAACTAGGATACCTCGCTAAAATTGCGAGAAATTGGCATATAAAGAAATCATGGTGAAATTTGTACAAAAATTTCATCGAAATTCAAAAATAAAGACATTGATATGATCAGTCTAATTCCGTTATTTCCCAAACTGATGGTCAGGAGTTTTTTGGGACCATGGAGAGCCAAACTACTTGCACTACACCCAGCTTAATCATTTTTATTGTTCTCTCTGCTGTGATTAATATTTACAATGTATCTGCGCCATTGAAATTTAGGTTTTCAGATAGCTTATATGAGTGGGAGGTCCTGATAGATTTGGTACTACTGAAAAGGGTCACGTACTGAAAAAAGATGGGAGACGCTGGCTAAAAGGTAAAAACTTTGATCATAACTCTCACGTATTCTAGGCGGATATACAACGAAAAGAATCAAACTTTGGCAACACCAGAAAAAACTGGATATTAAAAAAAAACGAGATGATCTGGGTCAAAATAACATAACTCCCGGTTGGTGATGCTTGACAAAAAAAAAGGAACTTACCTCGGACGTTTCGTCCAGGCTTTCAATAGACTTGCTCTGCTTGAGTCGATCTTCTCTTCTCTGGCGCACGAGTGCCCGCCAGTCATCGGTCGTCTCTCCGGCCTCCCCAGCCGTTGACCCGAGGCTACCAGCGGCTATAGCTTGAGCTGTCTCTGATGAGAATTGTTTCGTGAGAGCGTTCTGTACTATGATGGAGGAGAGCGCCACGTCTTGTGACTCATCGAGACTTGCGTCCGGAGCCGGACTTGAGAAACAGCGTTTAGGAGTCGGAGGTGACGGAGACGAATTCATTGGTATTTGCTGCCGAGGATGTGGCGTGTAAGAGCCACCAATTGAATGGCGGTGGTGACTTCCTGAAGATGTCAAGGGAGAACTCGAGCTTACGGTGCTATTACTCCTTGACGTTATATGGGCCGATGAATGCCTTGGTTTAGGAGAATGAGCAGCTCGAACCGAGACAGTAAAGCCAGGGGCAGTGTTGCGAGCTTCGATAACGGTTGCAGAAACTCCAGATACTTGTCGAGAGACTGGTGGAGCGCCATGAATGGGAGCACTGGTGGCAACATCACTTGGAACACTTGCATTCATAAACTTCAGTCTAACAGACTTTACTTGAGATATATTTAACTCTTCCGCTTGATCATCAGACGGACCCTTGTCTTCATTTTTAGCAAGTTGAATGGTTTCCGATTCTATAATCTCTACAGGTTTTTCACTTAAGAATTTATTAATAGCACCATCTTGAATATTTGAAGCGTGATCAACGTTCTTGGAGTCAGTGATACTAGAAGCTGACTTCGGAGGCCACAAGACAGGAGTGACACCGGCGCTCGTGCTGGAGGGACCAGAATTAATTAGATGACTCAAGGGTCGAGACACTGATACAGGCGCAGGAGACGTAGCTGCATTGCTTTTGCTTGTTCCAGATTCTAAGTTGCTTCCTAAGGCCTTGTTGACAATAGTGCTGGTAAAGGTCGATGAATGACTAAGCGCACCTAATTCCCTATTAGCCGACATGGGCCTGATGTTAATTTTTCCCACAGAGCTAGAAGTGGTTGATGACAGGCTTGGGGTGGTTTCCTTAGCAATCTGCGTTTCGCTTCTAAGCGTTCGTGAGTTTTCGGTGGCAGGAGGTTTTGGTTCAATCTTGATTTTCTTTTGCTCGTTCTTCCCAACGATTGATGGGGGGAAATTAGAAACGGGTTTGGAAACTTGACTGTTCGTAGTGTTGCTTTCAATAGAAGAAGGTTCAGAAGCGCTGCTGAACAAGTCAGAAGCACCAGTCAGAGACTCCGTCGCTGTCGGAGAAAGAGGAGGAGGGGGAGGAGGTGAACTGCTCGAAGGGTAACTGCTTGGAGCCTTGAAAGATAAAGCTGGACTCCCCACACCCAACTTGTTATTGGAAGAATTCGATATCAATGGAGTTTGTGGAGGTGTTGGAGTAGAATACAAAGGATTTATTTTAGTTATGCCGGACATGTGTGAAGACAAAGTAGCAACTAAGTCATTGGAATCGGCATCCTGGGTCACTTCATCAGCTTTCAGGGACGAGTCCAGGCTCTCCCGAACCTTAAAAGACCGACGTGCGAATACTTTATAGAGCTCGGGTTCTTCTTCTTTCTTTTTGGGTAGAGCAGAGGGATCCATCACTAATGACTTTTCTCGCTTAAGAGGACGGATCACAAGAGCTTCATCAGACGAGTCTCCGAGAATAGTATGTGGAGGAGTATTTTCTTTGTTGTCTCTATCCAGCGACGGAGTGGTCCGCTGCAGATGAGGAGAGACCTGAGACTCGTAACGATTTTTATCCGATTTAGCGCTTAAAGCTGTTGGCTCTTTCACATCATCAATTTGGTCTTCAACGAGATTATCTGGTGAAGACCCATCCGAAGCATACAATAATCGCTGAGGTTTATTTTCCACTTTATTTAGTTGTATTCGCATGAATTCAGGAACAGGAGGAATTTCAGTTTCTTGACTGGACCCTCGAGATAAGCTGGTTTCTCTCTTTTTAAATTTAGTTCGAGAAGGGATAATTTTGTTATCTGGCTGTTCTAGCTCATCGGCACTAGAAGCCCGGCGGTTAAGGGCTCCCACCTGCCCCGCTGTGTCAGACGTACTCAGTGACAAGGAGCGTAAGACGCTTGCTGGCCCGGGGATACAAATGCTGCTGCTGTCTTCCGGCTCACCTGACAAGGTGATTTCAGTCACAGAAACACCGTTAACAGCGCCGCACTTTTGAGATATTGTTTGAGTTTTTGAAACAGACGCACTTGATCGCTCATTTAGGTCAGGATCTGATTTTGGAATCAGGATATGCGAACTGACGTGGTCGCTACTGAATGTTTTTCTGATGTTCTCCTCTTCTTTAGGAATAAGAGTTATGCTCGAATCAAGAGAAAGGGGTCCACCTCCACTCTCTAGCATATTTGCATCTGCTGAAGTGCTGAAGTGAGTCTGCTGTGTGCAGAAGTACGACGGGGATTCAACAGCATTGTCCGAATCTTTTCTACTTTGCCTATACTGTGAAAGTGGTCTGATATAAACGCCAGGAATTTCCGTGGTGGTGAGACTGTCAGTGGATGACACAGCAGAACTTTGTGCGGGACTCAGAGCAACTTTGCTAATGCTTCTTTTTTTGGGTTCTTTGGTCACCAACGATGCCACACTCGGACTTGGCGTTTGAATTCTTGTATGTTGAACAGTAAACTTTTCATCCAAGTTATCATAGGAAGCAGAGAGCCTAGTTGTCTCATATTCAACAGAAGAATCCCGACCAAACCAGGATCGACGAGACGAATCTCGACTCACCACTGAAACAGGGTTGCCCACTTCACGGAAACTCTTCGCTTTCTTAACACTGATTTCAGTTTTACCTCGAGACTGGCGTTCCACATAACTAGCAATAGGTACGGTGATAGGAGGCTTAGTTGTAGAGCTGGCAGTACTTTCCAGGTCATGACCTTCCATCCGGCCCTCGACGCTGCAAGATCTAGCATCAAACTCCGTTTTGTCTTCTAAACGTCTGTTCTCCATGGACCACGCCTTAGTTTTAAAGTGAATTTGATGATGACTTAGCTCCAATGGTTGTTGGGATTCAGAATATCTCTGATAAGCAGCGTCTTGCTCCTGTGCAGCTTTCCCAAGTACATGACATTCAGAGTTATACTGTGCTGCTAACTGTTTATTCCGCGAGTTTGACCGTTTCAATATGGCTAGTTTCGTAGCGATTGATTCAGATTTTCGTTCAGCCGAAGACCTAAGCTTAGTGTCTCGACGCATAGGACTCGTGCTGTCATCTCGGCCGGCATCCGAGAGTTCGTTCGAGGTACGCGAGCGGCGGCGCCCAGATCTCACGGAGCCAAATAGACGAACGAGGAGAGGCTCCTCTCGTTTTTCCACTTCGCACTGGCTTGGGTCGGCGCTGGATAATTCTGTGAAACAATAGTAATATTGACAGCTAGAACAGAGTCACGTGAAAGAACATTAGGTTGAAATTGAAATAAACGATAATAATGAGAGATGAAGTTCACTCACATCCAGGGATATCAGCTCCAAGAAGGGTTAAAAACTCAAGATTTTCAATATTTCTCAACAAATGCAAGCAATGCGACGATCATTTAAAAAAAAACTTATTCTCACACTCTAACGTCTTGTTCTAACATTTTACTTGTCAGGCAGAGGGTATTTTACTTCCTTTACATTACAGTCCTGTTCAATCCTAGATCTAAAACAATCAAAGATATTATCAATTCTTAAAAATTGTATGGATCTTACAGATCTACACAGAGAACTAAACTGAGCAGGTAAAACTAACCATATGACGGTGGGAATACAGCCATTTCGGCTCCAGCAGGACCATCGTGAGCAAGCTGAGCTGAAGTGACGTCACTGCTGTCGACCTTTTTCCGAGAGTTCTGCGCGTGATGTCCAGACTGAACACCGGCAGCAGGCTGCATGAGGACGTGGTGAGGGTCGGGATGGTAGTTCAGAGGATCGAAGTGTGACTTGGAAGACGTCTTGTGAGTAGAAACCTCCTTGTGTGGCTTAGAATGAAGATGAAATTGGCTGGTGGGTTGCTGTTGAACTACGAAGTCTCCCTTCATATCCTGGAGACCAGAGTTCCCATAGTAGATGGCAGTGCTGTCAGCGGCAGCTCGCGATGCAGAGTCTTTACGTGTCCGGGGTTTCGTCTGGGCGGTCTCATCGGGCACACGTGAAGTGGCGCGATCGTTGGCGCGCGTGTTGCTCGTTTCTTCGTTGACTTCCAGAGTCGGAGGAAGCAGAACTGAACACGAACCCTGCTCAGCAGAATTTAAATTTTATAGATCCCCGGTAGCACGGGGTTGTGAAGAATATTATGCAACGCACATGATATCTAGAAAGAACTAGAGTCGAAGCAGAGTCTCTACCTGTTTGTATTTCGAAATAAGACGCCCAACGGCCATGCAATGTTTTAAACTTATCTTTGCTAGGCTCCAGTAATCGATATACTAGTTCAAGCAAAGAATTTCTTTTTACCTAATTTTCTTTTGAGCAATTCTCGACATTAGGCACCAGCATCTCTAATGGAAACTACTCTGATAGTGTGATGAAATTTACAACGGAGGGTTCCTCTCTAATCAGAAAAAAGAAAAAGGTCTTTTTGTTCTCTTCTCCAAGTAGTGGGTGTAAGTGGAGTAAATGGGATACTGAGGATACATGTGTGAGTAGATTAAGACGTTTATTAAATTACTACAATTACATTCATCATAAATATATAAATATATTATTACAGTCTTGGATAACTGTCGTTTTCGTGCAATTAAAGCAATGATCACACAGAAATTCAGTCAAGATCCGGTTCAAGTAGCCCCCCCCAGAGCATAAAATTAAGTTCACTAGTGGCAACAATCAACGACGCTACAAAAAAAGCGTGACTGTATCGAAGAGATGAAAAACTGGAGAAGCAAAAACAAACAACTACGCTATGAACACACACTCGTAAACGAGCCCACTTGTACAGAACGGAAGCATCAACGTAAGACAAACAAGGTCTCTTTCAAACAGATATAAAGACCTTGTAAAGAAAAACAGACCTTGTAAAAATATAAAGAAAAACAAGGTCTCTTTCAAACAGATATATTAACTATACAGGATAGTTTTCTATATCCTTGGCAGCTCGAAATGGTACCTCCACAAAAAAACAAAAGCTCCAAGAGGCGCTCATGAAAATATCAAACCTCTACCAGGCGACGATCACGCACGCTAAAGAGTGAAATACGAGAACAAATACGAAACGTGAACGTTCCGCGACACTCGCGTCGCAAGACAAACGATGTCCGAATTTCTTCCCAGGGCCCCAAAGACATACCTGAAGAGGGTGCCGGGGCCGTGTGAGCGCGTGCGTGCGGCGTGGTCTGACGGCGATCTTATGGCGGGCGGCGGTGTGGCTCAGACCAGGGGCCTCCCCTGCTATCGGCTCGTGGTCTGCTCAAGAGATGGGGCCGTTAGTGGGTTCTGGGCCGGCGATATTTCTCTGCATTCATGCCTCCTCACTGAATTTGTGATGCTACTTTACCTGTGGTGTTATTTCATTTGTGACTTAATTTGTGAAGGGTTACCTGGGATATAACTGATGTAACATTACCTGTCATAGAACTGATGTAACTTTATCTTTGATATAAGTGATGTAATACAAACTGTATTTTTACAAATCTGTGATTTAAAAGTGGGAGATTTCTGAACCCTGTGAGGCCCGTTAGATGAACGATATCTGATTTGATGCGCCTGTGGCCAGGGACTCGGTGGGAACATAATGGACATCAATTCACCGGACTGGTAAGTAGGCATGAAATGGTAAATTCAAGAACCGTATTTACCACTACGCAAAATGTCCAAAGAAGGCGTATGAGTTTTCAAAATCGATTCATATGATGATAGGTGGACAATTTTGAGCAAGGCATAACAGTACCGTTAGTTCATAACAGCTCAATTCACAACCGCCCAGAAAGAAAAATAAGGGAATAAATTTACATTGAAATCAGTTATTATGGATAAAAACGACGCAGACGGGGGTAAATGACATTACATACAGTTTTTTTTGGGGGAGAAGCGCATATTTACAGAACTCTGCAGACCCAGTTAACGGTAAAGAGTTATGTTTACAGTTCCCCAATCTCACATAACTGGAGCTCCTACGAAAGATGCCCCGTCTTACTTCATGGCTCCATTTCGGCGACCAGTGAAAATTTGCGCGACATTCGTGGCACTCAATGGCAACTCGTTTAAGGTCTATGATCAAAGCAAAAAGTTGTTCAATAAATTTATGATGATGTAAATTGGTTGCTCAATTTGTTTTCGTAATTCACAGCACTATGAGCCTTAAAAACTTATTCATAGCTGAATATTTGTGTGATACGCGGATTACAGTAACTGAAGATATATTGAAAGGAACTTAGAGCAGATGTTTACTTTCGAGGACAGTTAAACCAAAGACCCCACATAAAAAATGCACCATTTAAGTAAAATAAATATGCATGATATAAGTCAAGAACGACAAAACCAAAAACAAACTATGCGAGTTAAACGTCCAGACTTAGTAGCGCAGTGTTGGCGTGCATGAGTCTCATTCAGACAGTCACGGGTTCAATTCCGGGCGAAATGCTCCTCTTCGGCAAGAAAAGTTGAACACGACATCCTCTAAACGCCCTGCCCAAGAGAGGCCAGGGGTTGTGTCCCGCACTGCTTCCCAAAGCGCGCCAAGCAAATAGTTCCAGCCGCGGCACAGATCACAGCATAGGCGGAGAACCGCAGCAATTGGCACTCACCCACCACCTGCACAGAGCGACCATCCCCCAGGGAGTGCTTCGAGGAGTGCGCCGACGCAGCCGAGTCCTGAGGAACGAAAGATCATTAATTCACAATAATAATCAGAATAACGTCTTTTTCTTCTATATCATGAAGATACTAAGCGCTGAAATCAATGACCGATAAAGAACGCCTGCCCAAGCTCATCAAATTATCTTGGCAGGTTAGAAGTATATTTATCAGAAGTCAATGCGTCCGATACTTCACAATGACCTCCATTCTTAAAGTATCGACATCTTTTCTAGAACGGCGTACGAATGTCCATTACAGTGCACCGAGTGGAGATAATTCACTGCAGGGCGATGTACATAACAGGAATCCAACAGGTGAATCCAATACTTAGCACGTGCCACAGTACACTTTTTCATTAAAGCTCCCCCTTCAACCAAATCGTTAAAAACGTAATTTTACTGCTTCAAGGATACAACAGCAAATTTTATTGTATATCCATTCGAGAAAATCTCCCACGAAAAACGATAACTTTTAAAGGCAAGTAAAAACTGAACCTACAAGCATCGAAACACTCCAAGTTCAACAAATAGTACCAAACTAGGAATAAATCATCAAAAATATATTTGTACAGAATTTTTTTCACTGCGCAAAGAATAATCTTATTTTTAGATGAAATTCCCTTCGGTTTTCCCATTCTTATGTTGAACCACATAGTACCTTTATTTGCTGTTCAAATTTCACACATTTAAAATGTCATAACTCAAAATGCGTAAAAATACTCATTTCTACACTGAATTTTGAATAGTCCAAAAAGTTTCGAGATCGAACTTCAAGAACCACAGGCCATTTAACTCGTAAATCATTGTACACACATCTACTTACATTTCACAATAATTACATTTCACAATAATTTCACAATTTAATGTATTGTTTGTTCAAATGAACAAACAATACATTAAATAGGGACTAACATTATTGTTACTATTGAAAGCATTACAACAGTCAAATGAATTATTATAATTAATTACATTTCATGTTATTTTAACCGTGATGTTCGTGATACTAGTATTAGTGAAGAAAAATTAAATCAATCGATCATCCATAGAAAATTCTTGTCCAGCTAAAACGGTATTTTCGTAAAACGAAGACCCTCAATTACGAAACACTATCTGAGCCAACTCCGACTTTGTGTGATTGAGATAAGTCGTGTATTTCTCCAGAAATCCAGTATAACAAGATACAGACCTAACGAAAGACAGATTGTTCTTCGTATGCAGCTGCACACCGAATCATGCAAAAACATGTGTCTCAAGTCCCGCAGAACAAACAATGAAATTATGTTAAGCAAATGGAAGGAAAACAGACGGCCTGCGAAGCATAAAAGTGACATCTGGCGCTACCAGACCGGCGCTAACGAGACAGGCAGTTTGACGTCGTCGCGCCGCAGTTCCTATAAAATTTCTTGCACAACACGCTCCTAGATACTTGCCACTCTAAGCAGTCTCTATAGCACCAGCACGCTAATCAAAATCTGAAATTTACGTTACCTAATGGAACTTTCGTTTGAGAAACGTACTAATTTTGTAACGTATTATGACATTTTTGAGCATATGTAGGTGAAATTGTTCTATATTTTATGATATTTGTGCGAAACTATCTTTAATTACTACTAAGTAGTAGCAATTTTACCTTTTGGTAGCATCGCCGTGTTATCGCTTCAAGTTAGGTACCAAAGACTACAATTTTATAGGCTTGAAGTAAAACTAAATCAGAATATGATTATCAATTTTCATATTTCTAGTCTGCTATTGTCGATGTGCATTTATTACTGAGCGATCAGAATGCAACTATACGCCGCGGTGCAATGTAGAGAATATCGACAAAATCAAGCTCTTAATTCACCGACTATGATATGCTATTCGAGCAATAGTGATTTAGTTACAATCTGACAGTTAGTGATCATTATCAACTAGCATGCTTCTCGCTCTATTGCTACGAGTATACACGCAATAAAATTGAGTATTAATTTTAGAGATGTCGTAACATCACACGAAAATTTCAATCATAAAATAATTAAAACCGTTCACGTATACATAATCTTACTACAATGCAGTGAAAACTGCTGCTAATTGCCGAACAGATTGTTACTTATCTTCTCATTATTTCAAGCCTTTTTTAATGACATTTTATAAACATTTTTATTGCTCTTCCATTCTCATTTCAATAACATGTAATATGCTCATGACCCTCACACACAATATTAAATCAACATTTAATTTAATAAACAGAAACTGCAGTCGTACAGCAATTCCACTTATTCCAAAACGATCGCGGCAGCCGCATTAGCAGCCAGAACTGGAGCCTCTTGACAGCTCGTGGAACGATATCGAATTCATTACACGAGGTGAAAAAAGAAGCAGTATAAGGTGATGGTCTTCTCCAACTGCTGAAGAACGACGGGTTAAAAAAGCATAGAGAAATGCAAGTTTCGTTCTTGGAGAGAACAGGACGATGACTGGATGTCGCTCAGACGGCAGCATATGGCTGCTTAAGCACAAGGAGTTCATTTGCACGATTTCTTCACGAGACGACACAATGGAGCCATTTCTAATATTTCCAACTAGTAACAGATGCAAGTATAGAACATCTGGAACAGTGCATCAAGTTACACCACCACAGTGCTTCCACATATGAAATTTTTTTAGAGGGTATTGAAAATTTAAAAAAATTGTCATGCAAGATGCACGAAAGAAAGATTCGTTTGAAATCGGTGCAAAAGGCAGTCAATATCGAAACAAAACAAAACCTAACCACAAAAAATAGCCCGCAGCAACTTCTATGTCCCGGAGCTTAAATTTCGCACATCATGGCAAAATTGCAAATTTGATAAATCACATGCATTAATTTGAACGTAAAGATGAAGTATTTCGCTCAACATAATAAATCTGAAGTCACACGAAGTATGCTCTATGCGCCTCAAGACACGTGGAAAATATTTCATCCAGACTGAATACTCGTACGTCAATTTCTTATCTAACTTAAATACGAGACATCGTGATACTCTTCATTAGTTGAATACTATGCTTAAAATCCTTCAGTTTAGAAATGTTTTATAACATCCGTGGGGAAGCAAATGCCTGGTTAAGTAAATGTTCACTAACATAGCCTGACAAACATATGACATAAGAAGTCAAACATTGCAATTAAATATTTCATGTTAAGAAATCAAATCAATAATGAAAGCGTACGAAGTCACTCCACTGTCGATTTATGCTGACCATTTGAGAAAAATACTAAACTCATGAAAAGTTGCGCAAGCTTTACGGATCTCTAAGCTAAGACAATAAGTTGACACAATCAGTTTCTGGAACGATGAGTTCTCAATGCATACTAAAGGAAAGACGTAAGCATATGCCTTCAAGTGAAATTTAATGAAAGGACACAAATGTAAAACGCTACGTAAGGCCTAAAAATTTCTCCATTCAGCGTGAAATCAAGCGACAGAAAATAAGCTTACAAGAAAATGACTTAGTCATAGAGTACTCCGAATGGTATTCAAAAAGACCTCCATACTCGTAACTAAAGCCTGCAAGCTAATATTCTAGTCATATTTTACAGGAATCAGATATACAATCAAAATAATTATACTGAAGGAGTATACTCGATAGTTCATTAAGGCACCCGTTAATGAGAGAGGGAGAGAAAGATAAGATATCGACGAGTACAGCTACTTCATACGAGACAAGTCAAGCGAGAACTAATCTGCCACGGGAGAGCGAAAGCCGCACTAACTCTCACTAATTGGCGAATGGAAGAGAAAATTTTCCGCATCCTTTGTAAGTGCGAGCAGGAAAGTGTGACGTCGTATTGAATAGGTGACGTGACAACGCCGCGTAACAGCTCTACGCCATTGAGCAGACAATGCGTATCAGTAGAAGCTTAACGTTGAAGCTCGAATAATTAATAGGCAGAAACGCGAGGAGCTTAGGAAACGCATTGAAACAAAGCTGCTAGAAAATATAGTGCTCGTTCACTACAGAGCACTGTGGATGTTGTAGATTATGAATGGTCTTAAAATAAAATACGTAGTTTGATGCTTATTCTTGTACATACAGTAAATAGAAACACGTTCTAACATGAATCAAAAAAGATTTCGGTGACACAGGAGATGGATACGTTATGAAATATTTGAAGTCCACTGAATAAAACACTCACAAAAAAGCAAAACACACAGAGAGTCACTCGAGGATACGAAAAATTAGGTAAAAAAGAAGACATACAGTGGATGCAATAAATATTCGATACACGGTCAAAAGTACCGCCGAAATAACTCAATCTTCCGTCTCGTCAAGCCATAGTACAGCGTGTCAAAAACTTGCAAGCTTCCCTAAAAGTACCTTGGTAAAATTGAGACGATTTCTGACATAAATTGGTCTCACAAAAGGTGTTTTTCTTGGTTTGAGAGAACGGAATCCCTCATTCCTAAGAACTACTTGAATTGTGCTTTTGCATGCATTTGCCCTAGTCACTTCCAAATCATTTTGAAGTCCAGATCGAGTCACCAGAGGATTTTTCTTTACTTTACGGGCTGATGTTAGGTGAACGGTTCACAACTTCAGGTGGACGCTCCCAACGTGGTAGACTCGCAGCGGACTGATAAGTGAACCCTCGAATCGTGTCGCCAAAGGTTGAGAGTTGTACTTTTAGCATAGAAGACATTTTTCCATAGCTTAATTATTTATGTAACTGAATAATTAATTAAGAAGGTCGAGATTTCGCTCGGATATTTTAACTTAAAAAAGAAGACTAGGGACACAACTCTGAATAAATTCATTTTTCTACAGATCAATAATTAAAATCATTAAAAGTGAACGTTTCGATCAACACCCGATGCCATTTTCAATATTGGAATAAGAACTTATAGAAAATCAGCCTACACTACATAAAATTAGGAGAAACAAAAAATTATCAAGAATTAACGATCTGACTGCACATCGTTTAAATTTGGTTTTAACTGAAAAATGAAAAGAGATTCTAAAAT
>VOMN01026792.1:0-21400 GCA_014899125.1 Orchestia grillus
AACGAACTCCAATTCTTGAGCTGACATTTCTGCATCTTCAGTTCATCGCTAAGCCCATGGGGCTAATGGGGCTAATTTGTCGGGTGAATCTATTTTTCGAAGTTTGTATTGAAGTTTTGGGGTACCGTACAAAACAAGATAAAAACATTCATCATTTTTCAGTGTGTTCAAATTATGGTTCTGAGCCTATTTTTAAATGTTATTTGGTATTGATTCTAAAGACTGTTTAAATTGTTAAAATTTCCTGAGCAGCCTATATGTGCAGCTCAATATGAAGTCTTCAACACTCAGTCTGCGTCGTGCGCGTATGTGGCACATACGGTCATCTGACCTAACGAGACGTAACCAAAACACTAAGAAATAGCTATACAAATTTTTAAGTTTTCTGCAAATATGTGTTCATTACTCGAGTTTGGTAGCTTATTTTAAGGGGAAAATTACTAGTATAGTAGAATTAGTAAGGATAACTTCAGTAACTTGGACTATCTCTCACCGACAGAGAAGGGACCATTTAGTATTGACTTTAGAGAACGGAGAATCTATGCACAAGGTATGTTCCCACACAGGATTCCCTGCGCATAGAAACAGCACGTCAAGGAGAAAGAAGATGAAAACTAAAGAAGAGATGGCGAAGAAAGTGTGACAATTGATAAAACAGCAAAGTTCACATGAAAGACAGAAGTCCCAAAGGCTTAGCTAAAGCTGAGGTAGCCCCAAGGTACCCCACTGTGGATGCCAGTCCCCATTTCGAAGAATAGACGAACCTAACTCACTTAACCCTAGTGCCAGTGGCCTATCCTGTGCCCTCTGAGGGAAGGGGAGCGAAGTACTTAAATCAGCGTTGCGAATTAAATTTAATATTCGGTGTAGATGCGGCGAGGAAAGTGACGTTCTACGAATAACTTTTTTTATTTGTGTCCAGTGGTACCATTCCAGAAAACTGGCAAGTAAGCTTTTTGTGTTCAACAGCCAATGGGCAAAGCACATTCTGCGTATCGTGTTACGTAAAAAAATAACGTAAAATGACGCAATTTAAAATAATACACAACCGAACTATTCATTTTCTACGGGTTCTTTGAAGTGTTCAATTACAGGTGTAGTTTGAATACATGCGTGTATGAAAACAAGCGGAGCGAAAAGTTTCTTAGAAGTTTATTTGAGGAACAAATAAATACACAAATAAATTAATAAAATAATAAATTAATAAATAAACAAGGTGTCAATAAATAACGACGTAGCTATTCGTCTACAAAAAATGTGAGACTCGTAAAAAAATGGTTCACAGTTTGTTGAAGCGTCTGCTGCCCAATCTAGTCACAATCATGCCCCACCTCGCGTGTGAAAAACGTATGTGAAATGCATACGTTAACACGCAAACGTACGCGAAATATTTACACGCACGTGAATCATGTACACACGTGTGAAACACGAGCACGTTTGGGAATCCCGTACACGTGTGTGAAACATGCTCGCGTCTATGAAACGTGCATCCGAATGTGAAACATGCTCACGAATGTGAAACACGCACACGAATGTGAAACACGCACACGCTCGTGACAAAGAACGATGCATTAAATGAAACTTTGAAAATACTTATGCCCACTGCACCTTGGCAGAGCTGCGAAATGCTGAAATATTTCACACTAAGAAATATCGTACGGAAATATTTCAAGGTGACACATTTCATACGGAAATATTTGAAGGTGACACATTTCATACGGAAATATTTCTAGGCGACACATTTCATACGAAAATATTTGAAGGTGACACATTTGATATGGAAATATTTGAAGGTGACACAATTCACACTGAAACATTTCATGCCACGGAGATGTTTCACGCTGAAATGTTCCATACCCCAAGAACTGCAGATGGTGCTCATACGTCGCTCTACTCGACATGGCCATAAGGCTGGCACGCAGTAGCCAGAGGGACGCACCACAGGATAAGAGGAACGTCGCCCCAGTACCGCGGTGGCAGTCAATGGAGAATTTGCGAGAGAATCAGTCGGTGAGAGGGGAACCTACTGAGCGTTTCGAAATCGTACCTGGGCGTTGTAGGTAGGCCAAAAAATTAAACTGACTATATTATTTCACGGTACACAGTAAAAAAATGTTGTGGTGGATCACACTCATGAAGTTTCGTGGTAGACAATCACGACATTTCGCAGTCCATTATAAGAAAATTTGTCGCGCTCATTCACGCAATGAGCACTCGAGCAGTTTTTGTATCTCAAACTCAATTAGAGTTCGGACTTTGGGAATTTTTCTCACTTGTGAATAATTTTCTTCAATCGATCAGATGGTCATGAAAATATCATTCATTGAGTCATACACTATCCTTATTTTGAGCTGAAAAACCCAGAACACACAATAGGGCCGCCATTCCAGCAGCCACTAACAATGTACACTGACGGCCGCCAACGCAGGGCTAGCACAGGTTTTGTCGGAAGTTGATGGCGAATCCGAGGTTTCTTCTGTCGGTGCCTTCGTCGACGTCAGTAGTGACGTGCAGGACGTACGGCTGGGCTTTGGCTGCAACAGGAGTAAATGTTAATATCAAAGCCCAAAATTATCCCAGTACGAGCATACGTATGCTTTGGCTGCAACAGGAGTAAATATTAATATCAAAACCCAAAATTATCACTGTACGAGTATACGTATGCTTTGGCTGCAATAGGAGTAAATATTAATATTAAAATTCAAAATTATCACTGTACGAGTATACGTATGCTTTGGCTGCAATAAGAGTAAATGTCATTATTAAAACTCAAAATTATCCCTGTACGAGAACACGTATGCTTTGGCTGCAACAATAGAATGTATGAATATTAAAACTCACTAAAACACGAGATGTGTAACGGCTATGCTGTGGCGGCAGCGAAGTCTATATGAACATTAATATACAATAGTATTACTATAACACGATATGCAGGAATGGGCTGCGCATCGGGTGTTGGTGAATGAGCTACACGATGTATGCTTATTTTGAGCTCCAGTCGATTTGAGTTTAAAATTCTACCTTTCATAAGGGGTCGAAATAAGTGTTCTTGCGTCAAGAGCTCGCATTACTTGTACCTGAAATTAATTTTTTTACCAGGTATCAAAGGCTGCTTAAAAAAGTACGTCAGAGGTCGACTTTTGTGCGCTGTGGTACGCGAACATCAACGTGAATAAAATTTTGTAATAATATATTCCTCTGTGTTCGTGTCATTCTCTCGGGCGTTAAGCAATTCTTACGTAAAAAGGACTATTCCAAGTATGTACATATATATATATATATTCATAAAATAAATTAGATGCATATAGGGTCCCTGCTACACATATTAGAAAATTCTAACATACGTTATGAAAGAAAACCAAACTCAGAAGGTGACAACCGTTTCTGGCTCTTTAAATTCTCTCGACAATTTCCGTTCAATTTTTCGTGAGCATGCTAATTCCATTGCTTCAGTGAATCAAAACTTGAACAAGAATGAAGAGCATTGCGTCGTACAGGTATACAACATGTGTTTCACCCTAAAAAGACCAACGTAACTATGTATATTTGACCGTTTTGACAGCTGCGCTTGGTTTTATACGAAGCTAGCTGTAGTGCTACAAAACTGCAAATCTATACAAGTAAGTGCCTTGGTTTACTACTACCCTTACTGCAAATTCACACGAGCCTGCGGCTATTATTTCACACAAAGCAAGCTGGAGTCTAAAGGCTAAAATAATTTGGGCGTAAACGAGCCAACGTTGTGCTCACTTTTGACTTCCGGGAACTTTGTCCCGCAGTAGCGGACGGCGTGAATTTCAGCGTCTCCCTCCGGGTCGACGAAGACGCCTCCGTTAATGCTGACGTAGTCGGTGACGCAGTTCTCCACGCCGAACTCTGGGAGCGAGAATTGAATGAGGATCCTTGTTACGGCCTTCGTTCGCTGAACTACCTTCTGCTCTTTATTTCAATTATATTCCACATGGTTCCACGTAAAATAATGCATCGCTACTCGCCCCACTCACAATTCCAACGCATTGACATTTGCCCAACTCACCACTCCAACGCACTGCCGCTCGCCCCACTCACCACTCCAACGCACTGCCACTCGCCCCACTCACCAATCCAACGCACTGCCACTCGCCCCACTCACCACTCTTGAGCTCGGCAGAAGGCACCGAGGCGTCGCCACTCATTGTGAAGGAGTAGGCCCCGTGCGCCTTGCTCTGGGTCCACGTGACGTCACAGTAGCCCACCTTGGCATTAATGCACACGCCGTAGTTCAGGTTCTGGATTTGGCGCATGTCTGAGGGGCAGAGGGGGGAATTTGGGCGTCAGTGACGGTGTGTTATTGTCAGGAGCGTGGTGGGGGTCATGCTGGAACTTCGGCATTTTGGAATGGCAGTAATGGAGGGTAATATGCTGGGAATAATGCTGAAATTGCTGGGAAATGCACTCAGAGGAATGCAGTAATACATAGAATATACTGGGAGTAATGTGATAGTACAGAGCATTATACTGGGAGTTGAGTTATGTAGGGTAATATACTGGGAGTAAGGCCAGATTTCCAGGGTAATATACTGGGAGGAGGACCGGATTTACAGGGTAATTTACTGGGAATAACACAGGAGTTACAGGGTAATATACTGGGAGTAACACAGGAGTTCCAGGATAATACACTGGGATTAACACAAGAGTTCCAGGGTAATATACTGGGAGTAAGACAGGAGTTCTAGGGTAATATACTGGGAGTAAAATAAGAGTGCAGGGTAATATACTGGGAGTAAGCCAAGAGTGCAGGGTGATATACTGGGAGTAAAACAAGAGTGCAGGGTACTACAGTATACTGGGACTAAAACAAGAGTGCAGGGTAATATACTGGGAGTAACACAGTAATGTAATGATTCCGAGTAATATCAAGGAAGTCGTACAGAAGTGCAGGGCAATTAGCTATTCGGGCAAGAAATTAGTCACCTATCATTTTTTGAGCTCTAGTTATTCACTACACTCATCAATGGGTTTTCAAAGCTGTGACCGAAGTTTAGGTTATATGCAAGCAATAAGCAAGCATCAGCCGTCATTCAAAGCAGGTAAGATATAGAATTGTTTCTTAGTTACTCCGAACCGGTTGGGACGAAAACAATGGCAAAAAGGGGCTATTGCATTGGTTGGGCTAAAGGACACCCAATGGAGGTATCAAAATTCGCTGGCGTTTCATACCGGATTGTTATGAGGGTCTTCCAACAATGGAAACAGTCCGGTACATACGGCAATTTAAGGAAAAATTATGATCGAAAGAAAGTTCTAATGGATACGGACCACCGCCTCGTTTCCCAAATTGTTGACCAGAATCACTTTGCATCAATCACTTTTTTGCCCGTGGAGCATGTATATACTGAAGGTAATGCTGGAATTGTGAAGTCATGAGGGTAACTTTGACGAATGGTATTAAATTTTCCGTTGTGAACAAAATTGAAACATTAGGGACCCCAAACATCGTTATCTATTTTGGTATCAACTTGTTAGTCAAATAAAAGTAAATTTTTAAGTTTTCTATTCCAAGTATCGGCATTGGTTGCAACCAAGCTTCATGCCATGCGCACGGGCATTGTTGCCTGATTAATTAAGGGCATAGTTATACGACAAGTTTACCGTATTCATATGCTTTTACAAGTTTAAACATTTATTCATGACTTCCAAATGACACCACCTTCAGCATATTTGAAAAAAAAGTCCTGCAGTACAGAAAGTTCCGTTTTGTGCAACCTTAAAATTAGGAACTATTTTTATGATAGTGTCTTCTGAAAGTGAACAGGGCAACATGAAGAAGAAGCATGCGTTGTTTAGCCCGACGTTAGGCAAGCTTTAAGAGGTGGCTAGGCTAATATGTTTTTAAATAGAAAGCTTTAGCGTTAGAGAAGCCGGGGTTAATGCAAACAATGCGCACCTTGCTCGTATATTCTTCTGAACCGTGGCGTACGTGAACTAGTTTCTAGATCAATGTCATCAACTTGTTGGCTGGAAAGCGTTTTGTCTTTGAGCTCATTGATTTCGTCTCTAGTAAGAATGATCTTTGACGGGGAAGCAAGAGTCTGTATTTTGTTTGGGCTTGAACCTGTTCTGTGAGACAGAGATGCCGTACGACGCGATGTGGAGGTCCTGCTCCAGTACGACGCACCTGCGGGCAAGCGACAACCAAACAACGGTGAGTGACAGGCCTACTCAGGTCCAGCACGCGCTAGGGCGTCACGTGCTGCGCTAAACGCCTCTCTCGATCGGGTCACGAATTTATTCATGACACTTTCGGGCAGAAAAACTAGGTTTATTTAGACACTTTTGATCGGGACATCAATTTAGTTAAGATACTTTCGGTCAGAAAATCTAGTTTCATTGAGACACTGTAGATCGGGACATAAATTTAATTAAGACACTTTCTGTCAGGACAACTAGTTTTATCGAGACACTTTGATCGGGACATCAATTTAGTTAAGACACTTTCGATCAAAAACGTATTTCACTCGGAACATGACGTACATATGAGACATTTTTGATCGGAACATTTGCATATATTTGGTGTTTTCGATTGGAACATCTAAACTTTTTAAAACACCTTCGATCGAATCACAAGTTTAGTTGAGACCTTTTCGATTGGAACAGCTATCTTCATTGAGGATCGGAGAGCTTTATTAAGACACTTTCCATCGAAATAGCTGGTATTATTAAGATACATTCAATCGGAATATTTAGTTTCAGTAAGACCCTTTCGATTGGAATATTTGGTTTCAATAACATCCATTCGATAGGAATATCTAGTTTCAGTAAGACCCTTTCGATCGGAATATTTAGATTCAATAGCATACATTCGATCGGAATATCTAGTTTCAGTATGACCCTTTCAATCGGAATATCTGGTTTCATTAAGATACTTTCAAGCAGAACATTTAGTTTAGTTAAGATACAGCGCTGAGTCGACGAGGGGAGTTCAGGGTGTATGCAGAGAGCTGGAGTCAAGCATTAGGATGACGTCTGAAAGCCTCCTGAAATTCACACTTGATTCTCCCGGTGTGCTGGGACGTATATGCGGGGTGTGAAGTTCAAGATTTCGACAATGGATACCAGAATTCTATAATTTTATTTGCAGTTTAAATTAAGTTTATATGAACGAAAGAATATCCACCATAAAGCATAAAGAAATAAGTTTTTTAGGTGTTTCTTTCTACCATGCAACTACAGTTTTGGACAGCACACAAAATACACAACCGAGACTGGCCCCCCTTCGAAATACAGAATAGTTAACTTCATATCCCAGTACAACTGTGAGAAAAATTATTTATATTTATATTATTTGTTGGCTTCTGCAGTAAATTTTTCTACAAAAATAAAGCAAGTGTTAGGAAAAAATTCTTCATATGCACCATAAAGTTTGCGATAGTATTTTAGGATTATCTAAAACTTTCACTCCCTAATTCATAGCAGTTAGCGTTCATTTAACTAGAGACTATAGAAAACCTATTGCAGAACTAAAAATTATACACAAATATATCTTTGAAATGGTCACACGACGATGAATAGCATCAAAAAAATTTCCACTATAACGCTGGAGTTAGAAATCCGAACTTTTGAATACAAACGGATACGTCTGTCACACATCGGGAGTAAAACCGTTCCAGTAAGCATGCCACTCATCGCTCTTTGGTTACCACTAGACACGCTTATACAAGTGACGAATAGTTACACAAAAATGCTATGGTGCCACTAGACCAATGGTGCCTCAATGCGACCGTGTCTTAAGTGATAGGCTTACACAAGGTTACGTCTCTTGAAACTGAGCACACCGGTGATTTATAATGTACATGTTGATAATACAGAATGTTAAGACCAATTTTTCTAAAATGGTAACCACAACTTTTCTTGTTTGATAATTTTAACTTTTCACGTTGTTTAACCGCTACTTTTCTTGAAGGTGATGGAGAAGAAAATCTCGAAACATTTAATTTGAACAGTTAAGTTTTGGCTCATTCATTCACAAACTGAAACCCTCCTCCCGTCATGAAATGCGGAGTGTAAACCCTCTGAAACTCGTTCACCATTAAACTTGTTCACCATTAAACTTGTTCACTATTAAACTCGTTCACCATTAAACTTGTTCACCATTAAACTCGTTCATCATTAAACTTATTCACCATTAAACTTGTTCACCACTAAACTTGTTCACCATTAAACTTGTTCACCATTAAACTTTTTATCATTAAACTTGTTCTTTGAATTTGATTAATTATCGTTAAAATATAATTGATTAAACATCATTAAACTTGTTCATTAAACTTTAAACTTGTTCACCATTAATTACTGTGCATCGTTCAGCCTGTTTGGACTGAGCTCTCGGTAGTTCGTGTGATTTGTCGTGAACAAAGTGCTTTATTCTTTATATTCTGATACTTTGTTCAGATTTCTTTTCTCCATCACCTTCATTTTTAACTTGTTTTGCAACAGTTTACCGGTTTACTTCTCTTGTATGATAATTTCTACTTTACGTATGTGCCTAGAGTCTTAAATAAAAGAACAGCTTTCGTAGGAGAAATTTAAATAATTCAGAGAATAGTTTTCAGTTTGATATTAGCTCAAAAATGATTTTGAAGTAGAAAAAGACAGTTACGAAATTTTTGTTGTCGAGAATTAAATCGGTTCATGTTTATTGAAAGTTTTAGGGTATTGATCAGAATATTCATACGCAGTATTTATTAGTAGTTTAAGTGTAGTTTATGGTAAATACTTGGTATACTCTACAAAGCATAGGGGCTATAAGGCAAAAGCAGGGCTAAATATTGAGGTTCATTGTGTTAGCTTAACACTGATTCTGACTCTAAAGAACATCAGCATATGGGCGATGTCAAGCTTTAAAATGATCGACCAAGTTAGGTGGAATGATCGACTGAGTTAAGTGAAATGGTCGATCAAGTGAAGTGAAATGGTCAATCAAGTGAAGTGAAATGATCGACCAAGTAAAGTGAAACGGTCGACCAACTTAGGTCAAATGATCGACCAAGTCAAGAAGATAGAACATGACTAGAACAGTATACACGTAACTTCATCGGCACATTTATTGAAGAATTTTCCACGACACGAATATTTATTCAAGGCATTTAAGTTAATATTAATTGATACATTTATGTATATATGTATCCTTGAATATAAAATATATTTCTTGCATATTAACACGAAAAGAAAATATATAATATGATACTTCAAAATAATATGATACTATTTGAAAAATTGAAAATCACACGTAAAAAATTTTCTAAGCCAGAATGACAACGTAATAGAATTAGCGGTAACTAGTCATTAGCCACTAACCACACACACAACTAACCATTGGGAAATGGTGAACTAATCAACAGGAGTAAGATTAATTTTACCTTCTTCGTCCGGAGGATCAATGCCTTTGAAATTCATGCTCTTGACCAGGCCTGAAGTCTCGTTGAAGAACTGCAGGCAACCGGCGGGAGCTGGGGAGGGGGGGCAGGGTTTATTAGTCAGGGCTGGCGAGTTTTAGTTGCTTGAAGTGTAGTACTAAACGCTAATAACACCAAGTTGATTGCTGTGTAGTACTAAACGCTAATAACGCTAAGTTGATTACAGTGTAGTAGTAAACGCTAATAACGCTAAGTTGATTGCAATGTAGTACTAAACGCTAATAACACCAAGTTGATTGCTGTGTATTACTAAACACTAATAACGCTAAGTTGATTGCAGTGTAGTACTAAACGCTAATAACGCTAAATTGATTGCAGTGTAGTACTAAACGCTAATAACGCTAAGTTGCTTGCAGTGTAATATTAAACGCTAATAACACTAAGCTGCTCGCAGTGTAGTATTACTTAACGCTAATAACGCAAAGTTGCTTGCAGTGTAGTACTAAACACTAATAACACTATGAAACAAGGTTTCACTTTGGTCTTATTCTTGGATAGAAGTTATAATTTTCCTTTTCTTTGAAATTAAACAACATAAAACCATTATTTAATTGTTAGAATCTTGCATTTGAGGCCAGGTGAATTAATTTTCAAACCTGCCTATCTCCAGTAAAATATTAGTAAAAAATGTGATAAAGGTACAATACGGAAGCAAAGTTTCATAGGCACCGGTGCCATAGAAGAAGAGGAACTTTTGAAAAACTCAATGAAAACATGCAAAATCAAATAGCAGAAATTTTATGGATATTAATTAAAGCACTGCAACCCACAATGTAAAAAACGGTTATCCAAATTATCAATATTTGAAATTTAAATGTCTTTTTCTGCGAATACATTCTTCCAACCCACTCTCGAGGCTCCTGATTGGTTGCCGCAACATCTCAGTTGGGATACCACGAATTTTTTCTTTTGGGGTTACTTTAAGAGTCAGGTCTACACTATTCGGCCAAGAACACTGGATGAACTGACGGAAAGAATTCAAGACGAAATTCGCGATGTCTTTGCCGAAATTGCAGCAATCAATGATGAACATCAAGAGCAGATTGAAAGAAGGCATACGTAGAAGAGGATGCAATCCATAGAGCTAATTTTCAAACCCTGATACTATAATTAGGAATATTGTCACTTAAAAGGCAAGTTGTAGTGGCTTAACTGCTGTCAATAAGTTTTTTGCTGGAATTTTCTATCTTTACTAGGCTTTCAAAAGTTGTCAGTTTTTTGTGTCACCCTTTATAACTGAAATTTTCTATTCTTTTGCAGTAAAAAGAATTACGAAAGGGTACTAAACAGACGCGAACAAAAAGTATGCTACATAGTGCAATTTTTGTGAAGAATCGATAGGATCAGAACGTAATGTGACAGTAAAATTTGATAATTCTCACAAAGTGCTCATTGAAATCGGCATTCAATATGGTGCAATTAGTAAAAAAATCCACATTAAGTGTTTATTCGATTCTGCACTTAATGTGGCATTAGAAGCATTTAGATCCCATTGAGCGCTCGCTTGAATCAGTGGTCAGCGTAGCATTAAATGCTAGTAATTAAAATTGTACCGCACGAAATTAATCCTATGGAAGAACAACTGGTCGCGGCCACGTGTTGCTTGCGATGTTCTCTAGTCAGACACAGTCTTTCTGAACTGGAGCTTCTCCTCAGATGCCAAAGTCATTGAGGCTCTCAAGTATTTATTCGTGGCGTCTTAATATATGTCATTCGTGTTTTGGGCGCTTTAGGCAATGGCAACGCTCCTGGAGCAAGCGAGAGAACTGAGAAGCCTCTTCAATCGAGACCACCACCCTGTTCTGGTAGAACTCTAGCCCTGCTTGTCGTAAATGCGGGACTGGATATATTTTTTGACGAGAGATACAAACGTTATCCTTGAATTTCACAATTACGAAGGATGATGTTTTTTGGGGCAGGTACGCGGAATGAAATCGGTGTCTTAAGAGTACAGTCGTTGAGCATTGAAATTTGCGCTCAGTTTTCGTGAAAATTCAGGGCTGAAATGTTGTTTTGTATGAGCTACTAGCAAATACCTCTGGTCAAAAGCTCAACGTTGTGCCCTATTATGCTTTTAAAACATTAACTGATGTTACGTCAGACCCTCACTATGGTACGTCAGACCCCCACCATGGTAGGTCAGACCCTCACCATGGTAGGTCAGACCCCCACTATGGTAAATGGGACCCCCACCATCGTAGGTCAGACAACCTTCACGGTAGATTAGACCCAATCTAGGTATGTCACACCCCCCCTCGGTACGNCTTAAGTACGTCAGACCCCCACATCGGTACGTCAGACCCCCACATCGGTACGTCAGACCCTCACCATGGTACGTCAGACCCCCACCTCGGTACGGAGAGTCGCAGTCGATCTGCGTAACTTTGATGTTCCAGTCCCGCTTCATGTCGAGCGTCTTGGAGGTGTCCATCGTCAGGATGATGGGCCCGCCGCCGGGCTCGACGTTCACGTAAACTGCGGGGGTTGTGCGTCAGATTCCAGCAACCGTACACCAAACTACGTTCCGCTCCCATTCTAAGTCTAAGGTTGTGCGTGAGATCCCAGTAACCGTACACCAAACTACGTTCCGCTCCTATTCTAAGTCATGTCGCAACCGGCATGGAACTATTCAATTTTACGCAAACTCTGGGGAGAAGTAATTAGAAAATAAGTAATTATCTAATAAAAACTGAGTTACTGTGTTTTCGTACGTTATCTCGTTACTGCCATGTCCCTTTCATGTGACAATTTTGAAACTATTCACGTTCACATAAGGTGTGGGAATGCGTAATTGCATGTAGATTAATTTTCAAAAATGTCACTCTGTGATATATGTTTTACGTTCTTTTTAATTACAAATCTATTGTATTAACATTCACATACAACCACTCTCTAGCGATTCAAAGAAACTAGTAGTGACATAGGCTCTAGTTCGCTTGTAACATCTTGACGTAACTTAACTTTTACTTTTGATTTCAGGATAATTCCTACACTGGGGTCGAGGTAGACCTGAACTTGTTCTCTGTGGTCTAGATAGACCACAACGTGTACATTAGGTCGAGGGAGACCCGAACGTGTTCTCTAGGGTCGAGGTCTAGGTAGACCCAACTTTTACCGCATCACCCTCAAATGAACTCTCTAAGGCTGCGAAGTGAACAAGCTTTTCAAAATCGTTGTTTTAATTTTTCACAAATTTGTAATTTTTTTCATTTAATGCTGCAAGCGTTACGCTTGAAACAGGATTTCAATGCCCAGCAGCCTGCTCACGGTAACCAAGTTCAGCAATAACTTGAATTTAAATAAAGGTGGAGGTTGATATTATTGGATATCTATATCTTTCTAGTTAAATTCTGAATACTGAAGCACTCTGAAAAATATAAGGAATCATGGGACTAAAGCAACAGCATAATATCTAAAGTATGAACCCCAACTCTCTCCAATTCCATATCCTTAAGCCCCCCTGAGCTCCAAACGGCACCGGGTTTCCAATCCTTTCGACCTCAACCCCCAAATTGTACTGGGTATATGACACGTTTCCTGCTATATAACCCACCGGTGGGTCATCTTACCCATAGAGAGTTATTAGGTTGTTAACCAAGTAGCAACCATTTCAGGAGTCCTGTTTTTGAAATGGATTTAATCTTGGTATTTTCATTGTTTTTTAGTCAAGCCTCAACATACTCAATGATTGAAATTTTCTCTTCAATAATTTTATACCTATTTCTCCAGAAAACGTTACATGAAAGCGAATAAACCCACACTCCTGAACATGAAAAAATAAGACTCTCATTTACTTTCCTTGCATGCGTTCATGCTCGATCACAACGCTCGCCAAACATCAGCAGCACCCAGGGGACTGACTCACTGTGTTGGCCTGTGAGATCACCGCACAGCTTGGGCACCATCGACCCCCCCGTGACGCCGAAGAAGTCCTGAGTGCAGTCGGAGGACAGGTCTGGCTGGGCGATGTTGAACGAGTCGAAGTCGAGCCTGTACTGGCAGATGTTGTTGTGGCGGGGGTTGACTGTGAGCTTGCACTCGCCGATGCCGGGGCTCGTGGTCGTGAAGGTGCGGCTCACGAAGTGGCTCACCAGCATGTCGGTGGTGCCCGTACAGCCCTGCGTGACTGGCGGAGTGCGCACGCGACAGTTATGGTGACTGATGTTACGTTTGTGGCGACGCATTATATTTATTAGAGTAAAGACGCATTTTGCGTATGGCGACAGTTGTTACGTTTGTGGCGACGCGTTGTGGTGTATTATATTTATTAAAGTGGAGACGCATGTTCGTTATGTACGTAGAAGTTGAAGAAGATCAATAGTGGTGAACTACGTATGTAGGAGTTAAGAAGTATTATGCTTACTACGAAATTATGTTCTAAGGACTTGGAAAATTGCGAGTGTGTGGAAATGGCGTATTATGTTTATTGGGGTGGAGAGATAGTATTGTTATTGGGCACACATATATTCCCGGGGCTGGGGTAATATGGATATATAGAATTGTACTAAAAATAACAATTCTATGTTTGCAGCATCGCTTTTATGGTTATTATGAAAGTTCAGAATCAGTTAGGTGATAGCAAACGATATCAATGGTAATATATATATATATAAAATATATATAGCTTCTCGGTGAACACAAAGTAAACAAAGCGGCGGAGTTATCGCATGTAAAGTTTCTAATTATGACACAAATCTAGATACACAGATTCTAAACGGAGCATCAGTTGAAGAAAATTCATACTCCGAAACAAACTCATTAGATCATTAAAGAAAATTCGGAATAGCTGGCAGCAAACTCTATTTTTGGCTGGAACAAGCTGCTTGTTATATCTACCTTGTTCCAATTATGATATAAGATATCTTTACTATAAAAGAAATCGTGAAGCAGGGCTGACACCAAGGAGGGGGAGGGGGGTCACACTTTGTCTACTCACACACACAGCATGTGCCGAGCCCCCCACCGCACCCCCCGTAGCTCTCCCCCCCGTAGTAGGGGCAGTCTGCTAGACGCAGGCACAGGCCCGTGTTGAAGATGTCGTCCTCGGTAGTGCGGCACACCAGTGGGTCCGCGCCGATGGCCGGGAACAGAACTGTAAGAAGGAATTGCATTAAAGTTGTGATTTGCGAAAGAGTAGTACTCGATGATGGTTTATTATGGTAGCATTAATTTGGATGAGCAGTATTTAGTGATGTGGTAATAGTGTATTGGCAGTGCTTGCCATAAGTAATACCTGTTAAATGAGATCTTCAGAAAACTTTGCCATGTGGAAGAGATTTAGAATATCATTCTTCTACATTAAATTGTGATGTCGATCTTGAAATTGACCAATTAGAACCTTGAAAACTTGAGTTTAAAGAAAATTTTGGAGTCCAAAAAGTATGAGAAGATTATATGATTTATAAAAATAAGAGAGTTTAATTAAAGTGTGAATGCTTCAGCTTACGACGCCGCAAAAGTTTCAGCTTAAAACGCCGATGAAGTTTCAGCTTACGACGCAGCTGAAGTTTCAGCGTACGATGCCACTGAAGTTCCAGTTTACGATGCCACTGAAGTTTCAGCTTACGATGCCGCTGAAGTTTCAGCTTAGGACGCCGCTGAAGTTTCAGCTTACGACGCCGTTGAAGTTTCAGCGTACGATGCCACTGAATTTCCAGTTCACGATGTCGGTGAAGTTTCAATTTACGATGCCACTGAAATTTCAACTCACGATACCGCTGAAGTTTCAGCTTACAATGTCGGTACAGTTTCGGCTTACGATGCCGCTGAAGTTTCAACTTTCGACCCCGCTGAAGTTCCAGCCTTCGACCCTGTTGAAGTTTTGCCATACGACGCGGCTGAAGTTTCAGCCAACAAATACACTACAGATTCAGTTCATGAAGGCTCTGAAGTACCACCCTTCAGAACTAGGACGCCAGGCAGCAGGGTACAGTCATGGAAAATAATTGGTGTCGCACCAGACTGACCTCACGGGAGACTTTTTTGCCTAACTGTTCATCACTGGAAATTATTTCTTTTTTTTTAAGCTCATCCACGCATCGTGACGCTGATGAACGTACATTTGATCGAGTCCGCTGCAGTGTGGTCAATTGATCGTATTGTGCAGGTGTGGTGGTGGTCTTTGGGTGACGTCACTGGTACGTGGGGCAGTACGTCTTGGGACGATTATTTTTTCAAGCATTTCGGAGCTGATAGATACCATCTGAAGTTATATTTTACGCTTGATTGGCCTGAAGTATAGTTCTTTTAAGAAGGCCAGATATACCTGTACGTGTGATTTAGGTTATAGGTAGAGAGATTCCCATATCTTTTATTTAGGTTACAGGTAAAGAGACTCAGTATCCTTTATTTAGGTTAGAGGTAAAGAGACTCAGTATCTTTTATTTAGGTTACAGGTAAAGAGACTCAGGATCTTTTATTTAGGTTAGAGGTAAAGAGACTCAGTATCTTTTATTTAGGTTAGAGGTAAAGAGACTCAGTATCTTTTATTCAGGTTACAGATAAAGAGACTCAGTATCGTTTATTTAGGTTAGAGGTAAAGAGACTCAGGATCTTTTATTTAGGTTACAGGTAAAGAGACTCAATATCTTTTATTTAGGTTACAGGTAAAGAGACTCAGTATCTTTTATTTAGGTTACAGGTAAAGAGACTCAATTTCTTCATGCATTCAGGTTACAGGTTAAAAAAAACTCACTGGACCGCGTAGTTTAGGTGACCGTTATGGTGACGGATGTCATGTTTGTGGCGACGCATTGTGGTGCGGTGTGTTCAGTTGAGTGGAGACGCATGTTTATGGTCACAGAAAGAGGTTTTAATAAAAGATATGGGAGGTACTTAATTTCGCGATTTCATCTCACTTCTGAGTCGTTGTGTGACACTTTGTGTCATTTTGAGTCACTTTGTGCGATTTTGAATCATTGTGTGTCACTTTGTGTCGTTTAGAGTCTTTGTGTCACGTTTTGAGTCCATCAGAGTCAGTTTGAGATATTTTGAGTCTTCTTGATCGATTTTCCTTACAGAAAAATGACAAAAGAGGAAGATCGCGATATAAGTTTAAAGTTCCAATCTTCATGGCTTTCAGAGCAGGCCTGGCGCTGACGTCAAATTATAATTAGAGCTCTTGTAACAAATTATAATTAGAACTCTTGTAACCCGGAAGCGGATCCTCAGAAACCTAACTCCAGAAAAACAGTTTCGGACTCCGGCGATTTCTACCCCAATCTACTTTCGGTCCCAGCAGCCCGTACGAAAACTTCCGATGCCGCAACGGTCCGATTTTTTTTGTGTTTGTGAGAACTGAGAGCGAAATTTCTACGTCCGTAAGCCTGGATTTCACCCTGTTAATAAGTAGGTTGCGAATTATTGGACTGATTTCCAATCATTGAAAACAGTGGCGGCTGTGCAAAAACAGTGGAGTCAAGTACTACTTTTTGTCACTGTTGGACCCACCTGACATGGCTTCGTTGGGGTTTGTTGGACCCACCTGACATGGCTTCGTTGGGGTTTATTGGACCCACCTGACATGGCTTCGTTGAGGTTTATTGGACCCACCTGACATGGCTTCGTTGAGGTTTATTGGACCCACCTGACATGGCTTCGTTGAGGTTTATTGGACCCACCTGACATGGCTTCGTTGAGGTTTATTGGACCCACCTGACATGGCTTCGTTGAGGTTGGCTTCGCCGAACCAATAGTACGGCGCTGTAGAAAGAACAGAAAAACCAAGTTAAATTGTAATCCTTTTTCGACGCTTTTTGAGTAGATTTATCTATGGACGCGATTCAGGTACAAAATTTACATAATTGGAACATTTCTACAGCGAATAAATGGTAAATATAACCATATAATCCGCTCTTATTTTTAGACTAAACTGTGGGTGCAATGAGCATCCCATACATGGCGAAGAGTTTATTTACCAGTAACACATCTGTAAAATAATCGAAAATTGGACAACTTATGTACTTCCGTAAGCTGAATACTAAGTCGGTATAAGAATGCACAAATAGTAAAGTATTGATATAAGATCGACAAAAGTTTTAGATTATCGCCTGCAATACACCCATAAACCTATAAAATTAGTTTTAAATCGATAATACACAGTTTTCGAACATTCCAGAAAGGTGTACGTGACATGAATGTTACAGAACTTTTTCGAAAAATGGTGTACTTCGTTCACGTACAAGAGCGAACCTTAGTCTAAGTTGGTGTCTGAAAACTGCACGAGAAGGAGGTCATCGTTCAACACTCTGATTCTAAAATGGTGAAGACTAAAGAATTGCTGGAAGGGATGAGAAAAGTAATTGTTCAGTTACATAAGAGGTTTGGGCTGTAGAAACATTTCATCTTCGTATTGGAAATCCACTGCGTCCAGGGCGTCCATCCAAAATTTCAAACCGTGTGGCCAAATACATTCATAGTCCGTAAAGTAAAGAAGAATACTGGAGTGACTCGATCTGAACTGCAAAATGATTTGGAAGCGGGTAGGATCAATATATGTAAAACACAATTCGACCAGTTTTTAGGATTGAGAGGTTCTGTTCTCGCACACAAAGAAAAACGCCTTCGTTGAAACCAATTCATGTCAGAAATCCTACGAATTTTTCTGAGGTACGCTGAGAGAAACCTGCAAATTTTTGGGGACGTTGTACTCTGCATAGTCCGACGAGACGAAGATTGCGTCACTTGGGCGGAAATTTTGGTAGTGCACCGAACATTTATTGCACCTGCTGCACGTCAGATGGCGCTCTTGCAAGTACGTGTGTCTTCACTATTGTGTAATTCCTAATGACTCTTCCTGTCATGTGCTTATAAATTTTTTGTCAGATTCAGTATTATAGTATTTATAATAATTAAAACCGCCTTTCAATGAGGAAATAAGCTATGCTCATGGCCTTAAAAAACGGGAATTTGTTTCTTAGTGAATATGTGTACAGGTGAAACTGTTGCAACAGCAGGAGTGCACCCTGCAAAGGCAGCCGTTATTCATGGTACTGGCCATTGTAAGTTGGAAGTCAGTTGGGCTTATATCTTTTTTGAATTTTCTCTCAGGTTAAGTCGTTTGACCCAAGACAACCCCATGTAATTGCGCACGCAATATCGCCGTACTCTCAACACTGAACAGCGATTGCTGAGATGCTGGAAAATGTTGTCAAGTGTCGTCTGTGCAATTATTGCAAAAATACGAACAGTGGTAAATTTTTTGCTGAGAAAGTCTGAGAAATTTGCTGAGAAATTTTACTGAGACATTTTTGCTGAGATGTTGAGATGCAATTGATGAAATGTTGGAAAATGTTGTCAAGTGACGTCCGTGAAATTATTGCAAAAATACGAACAGTGGTAAATTTTTGCACTTATTTCTCGGAAAATATTTGGAGCACGCGCGAGTTAAAGAAAGTACGGAGGCATGATCATTTAACTGACATTTTCATGGGCTGAATTGAAAGAAATTAATAAATGCTGTCCAATCGTAACGAATATATGTATAGTCATCATTTCCTTTTGTTTCCAAATATATAGCTAGATAATTTTAGACTACTAAAACGTATGCTAAACATTATAGATTAAAATTGCCATAGTGGCTTTCTGAAGAGCTTATTTTGGTACATAGTAGAAAATGACCATTAGAGATTTGGCCGTTGAATCGAATTCATCTGTAACTTTGCTTTAAACTTTATGTTGATGTAGAGAAATGGATATATTTGTAATTAAAGTATGTGCTTATAGAAAAAGTAGTAAGTTTGTAGGATTGAATTTATATATCATGAATTTTTTAGGTCTTCTGACTAACAGATGACAATTATATATATAGTAGATTAAAACCATTTTTCAACCCTACCCGCAAGCACGTAAAGTTTAATAGCAAAAATCGTAACTTGATGTTCCCTGAATCTGGTGTGCGATGCGGGGAAAAATGAAATTGTGTATTGATGTCACCGAAGAATTTCAGTCAAATTTGTAAGCCGTCATTATTGTTGAGATGTGTTGATGTTCTACACGCTGATACGACTGATGATGTTGGAAGCTGTGTCATCATTAAATACGTTATGAAGTTAGGATGTACCTGGTATCTTGTCATATTGATACGTGACTCGATTTGAGTAATTTAATGGAGTCGTTCTTGGTATGATGTTTATTTTAATTAAGCAGTTCTCTGTGAGACTACGATCGATTTCTAACGATATACCAGGAAAAAATTCATAGGTTCACAAAAATCGGATTACAGGGTGCTTGTGAAGTTTTCATGATTTAAACGCTAAATCGATTTTTCTGACTCATTCCTGACTAGATGCTGAGGTAATATATCATCTTAGTCAATACTCTTTTTTTTTCCAGGGATAGACCATTTCACATGAAATACACCAATTTTGCGTAAGTTTTTCATGCAAATAAGACGACCAAGCCTCTACTCCTTCTATTCCTCACGTAGCTTTGAAGAGCATCTCCGCCATTACCCTCTCCTTTAACTCCAGCTCGACTCTAGAATCCTACCCCCGACTCCAAAAGCTAGCAGTCTACCCACCCTCCACGCACCTCTGCGCAGTCTCACAGTACGCGTACCTGGCACAGCGACCCACTTGCCACCTATGTAGGACACCTACTCCACCTCAGGATACGCCGCTCAGCAAAGCAGTATGGGACTTCTGCTACAGCAACTACGCTGGGATTTTTTGCATCACTGAAGTTGGACAAAAACTTGCGGACTGCAGACAACTGCATGAAAAAGTCGGGAGGCTGGAACCCGGATGACCGACTCCCAGTCTTCAACTCTCCCTGATTTTTTGTGCGGATTACGGACGACGTTGCCAGAAAATGGAAAGCTGGCGACGTCGGATTGCTGTGCAAACCGAGACAGTTTAGTGCGAGTTGGAAGATAAAATAACTGCGTCGCATTCTTCTCTTAGGCTAACCGTTTCAGACAACCCCCGCATAGTGCGCTAGATCGGTTCCGGCAAACAATCGCTCTTTATTTAAAATTGCTTTTTATACACTCTCTACTTGCTTCTTCTGACACAAATATTTTCTATGCTATTTGATACCTGATCTAGGTGACACCGCTCAACACAGGAAACGACTGTAGATCGGCTGCTCTATGGAGCTGATCTAGCGCTCTATGCAGGGAACAGCTGTGTGTGGGCTACGTAATGAACGAGAAGTTTCCCAGTTCTCTCGCTCTTGAGGACATCAAGGAGAGCCTGTCTCTGTCTTTAAAATTATAATTAAAATAAATAAGTAGTGCTGATGGTGTTGAACTTAATCGCAACTTCAGTTGCTAAACTCGATTAGAATTGCAAGTGTTGAACTCGATATTTTTTGTAGGTGTTGAACTAAATGTGACCTGTAAGGCGGTAAACTTGACCAAATTGCAGGTGATGAGCTGGTCATGCATATTGTGCCTTATTCATGAGCCATCAAAATTAGAACAAATACATGGTTTTCTTCAGTCATGAGCTCATAGGTATTGAGTCTCAACACGCAGTAACGATGTTGATAGCAATATGGATATTTTTCGCAAATTTTTGACCTTCTAGAGAGTATTTGAAGGCAGCAACTTCACGACGATGGCGTGTTCTAAAACCCATGAGCATCAAAATGGTAATCACAGAATAAAGTTTTTTTAACATTGAGTCTAACAGTTCTAAGCCTGATGCAAATATGTTGAAGTAACGCAAATTAAATACATAATTTGACGCAAATATCTCGGAGCAACACAAATTAAATACAGCATTTGATTCTTTCGTATACAAGGAGATGTTCGCAAGCTACACATCTATTTTTAATTAACGTTTCTTTGTAATTTCTGGAGCAGTTCACTGTATGTATTATACCTGCCAATACCGGAAGAAATGATATTCATATTTTTTCCACAAAACTTCATTGCAAAAATGAATGAGTCTATGCGGGGGTGCATCTTCTGCGGGGGTGCATCTAATGTGGGGGAGCGTCTAATG